>PVIY010006615.1:0-13439 GCA_004026745.1 Myrmecophaga tridactyla | reverse complement strand
ACTTAGCCTACTGGGTTGTATGTTAAATGCCCCTGTTATGCTTTGTGCAGCAACTATCATTTCAAATTGGGCTCAGGCCCTATTAGGTTCCATCTAACCATGAACTTCTGTGAATCTGTACCACTTTCCCATTTCTACCTATGGGAATCCCAGTCATCCTTTAAGCTCCAACTCAAATGCCACCCACTTCCCCAAACTGAACATGACTTTGCCATCAACAGGTGTCCAGAGGTGCCCATTGTTGACCTTTCCCCCGGTAATGCCTTGTACCTAAGAGTCATTCATGGATTCAACCTAGGTATATATACTTTTCTTCTCCTGGTTGTCCTTTGAGAATGGAGCTGAGCTAAAAGATCTGGGGAGAGTGACACAGCCAGTGGTTACGAGCGAAGGGTTGAGACCACTCTCTGTGGTTTGAATCTGCCTCTACTGCCCTTAGCTGGGAAAGCGACTTCACTCTCTGACCTCAGTTCCCTCTCCTGTAAAATGAGGAAAGTATTAGCACTCACCTCGGATGACTGTTAGAAAGA
Source organism: Myrmecophaga tridactyla (assembly GCA_004026745.1). Lineage (NCBI taxonomy): Eukaryota > Metazoa > Chordata > Mammalia > Pilosa > Myrmecophagidae > Myrmecophaga > Myrmecophaga tridactyla. The sequence continues at coordinate 12,909 of PVIY010006615.1, read as the reverse complement.
CCGAATGAGTTCACGCACATAAAGTGTGAAAGCAGTGTCAGGCACAAAGCAAGCGTTCAATAAATTTTAGTTGTTGTTGTGATGGTGACCTTTGTTCTTTACACTTCATCCTCCACCACATCTGTTCTCAGCCCTACTCGAGTAAACGTGCCCCATGCCATTTGTCTAATGGGCACCCAAGATATTTAAGGCAATCGTGTTTAAAAAGCTGAGGCTACCAGAGCTCTGAGGCTGACAGATGGGTCCAGTTTCTTGGGCTAAAATATTTGCCAGGAAAGAATAACAAGCACACATACACATACACACACAGCATTCCATGCTACTGGGGCTTCTGGTAACAGTCTCAGGGCAAGGATGACACTGAAGTCATGATAGAAAGTGCTATGAGAAACCAAGAAAATCCAACGAACAGAGGGCTTAAGCATTAAAATTATTTTCTCTCATTCCAGAGAAAATTCGAACAATGGAACCCTGGGGAAAGAAGATGCTAGACCCATAAGACTTCAGCATTTTTATCTATCCCAGCCAGAAAGAAAAGGAGAATATATTTATACAGTCCACATCTGGGTCCATATAAGGCTTGAAAAAAGAGCAGAGCGGACTCTGCTGATTATATTGACAACTTGGATAAGGATCTATAAGGCAAGCTCACCAAAGCTGCAGAGAAATAAATTGTAGGAGATGGGGAGAGGAGTGGTTAATATGCTACATGAGAAAATCAAACTAAAAAATGTTCTTGACAAGCTGATGAAATGAAAGCATTTGCCAAAATTTAATTGGGCTAAATGAAAAGTATTGTACTTAGACTCCAAAAAGTCAACTACATATATCTAAGATGGGAGAAAAGAGGGATCAACAGCAGTGAAGGGTGGGATGGAACCAGAGAACTGCCTGGTCAAGATGAGCCAAATCAGGGGCGAGGCTGTCCAGAGTTAAATATGTCTCATAAGAATGCATTGATAGAAGTCAAATAAGAATGCAAAGGAACGGAAGGTCTCATTCTCACTAAAATAGTGTGTGGCCTTGTGTCAAAGAAAATTGGCACTTATTCAGAGAAAGATAACTAGGGATAGGGAAGGGGACTTGTCTCCAAACTCTAACATGTGCAGAAGAGTTAAATTAATTATAAAAGTTTATTGAAGTAAAGAGAAGATTTAGGAAAATGGGAGGGCAAGAAACAAACCAAGATTTTATATCTCCAGCATTTGGAAAAAGAATCATATTTGCTCTGCAAAAACAATCAATGAGACATAGGTTCAACCCCCAAACAAAGAAAATATTCTTATTAGACTCTTTTAAAGATGGAATAATTTGCTTTATGAAGTATTGAGTTCCTCACTACTAGAGGTAGTTGCACAAAGGGGTCTGAACTTTTTCCCCAAAATCATGATGGTGGAAGATCAACCTAAGCACGGTTGGAAAACTTGGACAGGATGAAATGAACCCATTTAACTCTGACAATCTGTATTTTTCCAAATTGGGTTTCATCCTCAGCCATCTTCTGGAATGAGGGTTAGAATTAGATCATAATGATGGTAGGAAAATTTATTGAGGATTCACTATGTTCCAGGAAGTCTATGTGACTTAATTCAATTCTCAAAGCATCCTACGAAGGGTGTGCCATCATTATCCCCTCAGACAAATGGGGAAGCTGAGTTCATCCAGTTAGGAAGTAGGGGAACCAGAATTTGAACACCAGTTGGCTCTGGAGTCCACATCTTTCACCCCAAAGATTGTTACTTTTCCCACCTATTTGTCCACTTAATTTTTTTTTGTATGCTTATATGGGGGGGGTCACATTTCATTTTTTTTCCATGTAGATATGCCCTTATTGCAGCACCGTTTGTTGAATTTTATTTGTTAGTTTGTTTGGGTTTTCGTTTGTTTGCTTGTTTGTTTGTTTGTTTGGGAAGTGCATGGGCCAGGACTCGAACCCCATCACCCTCACGGCAGGCAAGAATTCTACCACTGAGCTTCCTTGCACCCCCTGTCCACTCAATTTTGAGGACCTTTAATCACAAATCCTTCAACCAGTGTTTCTCAGAGCGCTTGCTGTATCGGTACAGCACTGCCAAGAGAACTATGAAGACTGCAGTGAGGGGAAAGAAAATAGAGCCTATCGGTAGTTACAATCCAGGCCTTCTGAACAGAAAAGCAGACGATCCTCTTACAAGCTCTGAGTTAAATTTAAGGATGGGAAATGATGAATAATTGAAGGGCTTGAAAAATCCACACAGTGCTCCATAGAGAGCAGGCACCTCCTCTGCATCTATCCCATTCAGGGTTAGTGATGGTCCAGAAAACCCCTCTGGAAAATCCTCCATTCCTTTGTGTGTGTGTGTGTGTGTGTGTGTGTGTGTGTGTGTGTGTGTCTTCTCAGCAGGGCACAAAACGGTTAAGAACATCTTACATAATGAGGGTGGAACATGCTAGTAAATACAGCTGTTTCAAGTAAAAGCAGTAACAGAGGCAGACTCGGGAAGTCAGTAAAAGGAGGTATTTAGGGAAAGATAGAAGGAATGGAGTATTACAAAAAAAAAAGTCAGGGCCAAAAATTTCCCATGAAAATCCACCCCCAAAAATAAATAAATAAAATGCATTCCTTATTTAAATATACCACAAAGCAGTGTGCCCATGGAAAAGATATAAACCACTTCAACTGAAATCCCTTTTTCATGGAACAGAGGCCAACCTGGGCTGAGCTGCAGGGGCAGGATGGAGAGAGAGGGAGGGGCCAGGCAGCAGAGTGCGGGGCACAACCTATGTGCAGAGGAGAAACTTGCCGTGACAACGGCTCCTGGCTGGAGCAAATTTAGAGTGGGCACTCTCAAACCACCTACATGATGGAGCCCTAGACGAAGAAATAGAGACAGGAGTCAGAGCGGCCATCATTCATAGCTTGCAGAAGGCTCCTATGTGCCAGGTACTGTGTTAAACACTTCTGGTACGTTATTTCATTGAATCCTCCCAAAGAGGAATGTTTCTTCTATGCACTTGATGGTTAAGAAATCATCGTTTAGAAGTCATCACAGCAACAATGACGAGTGAACAATGAGTCAGGCACGGCAGTGAAGGTCTTACCTCAGGCCACGTTCACACCATCCCCATGGGTTCTTTATGGGTGTGGAAATAAGGTACAAAGGGATTAAACAGATGGCAGCCCAGAGAAGTGGAGCAACCTATTCAGGATGCAACAGCAAGGAAGTAACAGAGTCAGAATTCAAACCCAGATCTGTCCCTGGAGCCCTAGTGCCAACCACAATGCCAAGGGCTCCGAAACCTTGTTACAGCCCACTTACTGCAAGAAAAAGATCCCACAGGTCTCTGACCCATCATTCTTATTTCTAGGAGAGAAAGAACTCAGTGACAAAAAAACTGAATTGAAGAAAAACAAAGGAACACTCAAAATGGCAACGAAAAAATGCAGAAATAATATAAGACCCAAATGATCGACAAAAGCGAAACTTAATAATGATCTTTCAAATACATCAATTAATACAAGAAGAGCAGCAATCAAAACCCACAGTGAGCTCAGGATGATGCTGATGAGTTCCTGATTAGAAAGTCCTATGGTTTTAAGTGTTCAAGATTTCTAGCATGTGGACAGTAGGAGTTTTGCAAGGTTGCTAAGCAACGTCTGGCATCGAGACTCAGAGTGGATCACTCAATAGGTGTCCTTGGTAACTCTAGTAAGGCAATCATTTTAATTCATGAAAGCCAAATTTTAGAAACCCTTAATAACTTAGGTAATTGGCTACTAGTAAGTAGACCTTAGCCATACATAAGAATGCAAATCAACAACTGCCCATCTTTCACTTGTAAGAACTAAAGAAAGACTTGTATTTGGGGGGCTCATCGTTCATTTATTCAACACATATTTGTTGAAAACCTACTATGTGCCAGGCACTATTCTAGACACTGGGCAGAGGACTATCACAATCCACCAACGCCTGAAGACCATATGTGTAAAACTACTAGGCAATACTAGAATTCCACCTTCTGGAAACTGAGGCCCAGAGAGGTAAAGCAATCTGTTCAGAGTCATAGAGCACCCTGGAGGCAAGTGTATTCAGCTGCCCCATGCAGCCCAGTAGACTCACCAGGAAGGCGCTCTGCTTCCCCAAAAGACCAAATCACCACGGCTGGCCCTGAAAGGCCCTGTGATTCACCAGCTTGTTTCTTGTCGGAGTTGGCCCTGAGGGCTCACGAGTACCAGGATGTAGGGCTTGGCCACTGAGCATCTTGGAAAGTCTCCCACTTGACCTTGGGACCTCTGTGGTCAAGTGAGGGAAAGCCTACGACACGGTGTCGGTTTTTATTGGACCCAACCACCAGGGAAGCTTGCCGTCATCTGGAGTGATGGAGAAAATTAAGTTACCACATTCTCACGTTTCAGTCTTCAGTTTTCCTTCGCAAACAGGAAATGTTTATTTAAATACGGCAGTCTCCAGCATGAGTTGGAGCCAAGTGAAAAACCAAAGATGTCCACTCTTGCCCTACTCTGCTGTTCAGGCCACCACCTCTCCGGGGGTGAGAAGTGGGCCTCTGCCTGCCTTCAGGCAGGACAGGGGGGCAGAGGCCCCACGTGGGGGTGCATTTACATCGGTCTCCTCTTTTTCCAGGCTGAGACTGTGGTTGGAGAAGAATTCCATCTGTGGGCTCTTTTCATACTCAAAAGGGTAAATGCAACATCTGTTTACTCTGTGCTCCGTGGTAAATGTTTTGTTTCAGGCACCACTGCTCACTTCCTCTCCTCTTGTCCCCTATCTCTGCTGCATGGATAATAAATTACACTGAATTCTCTGTGTTTATTTAGCTTTCTTGTGGGTGTCACCTCCTCACAAGGAGAAAAAAAAATTGTCAGTAGTTTATAAAAGACAGAGAGTTTCTCTTTCTGTGTGATGTGCCGACATTATGGGGAAGAAGCTGGAACACAGACTCCCGACTCAGATACTGGCTTAATTATGAACAATTTAGCAGGCCCCATTCCAGGCCCAAAGCAAAGTCCAAATGGAGCCTGCATTATCCTCACTTGGGTTTTTGCTTTCGTGAGCGAACAAGGTCCCAGAAGTCAAAAGCTTCCAAAGAGGCAACCACTACACACACTGACATGCAAATTTCCTCATAAAAGCAGAGTCACAGGAGCAGAGAAGAGGAAAACTGTTTCTTCTTTTTTATAAAAGACAATCAAAACTTTTGAGATGAGAAAATTAGATTTTAAGAAGGTAAGGTCCTGGGCATCTGACGGCAGCTCTGGCATGAAAAAATAAGCCCTGGGAATTTTAAAAGCCTCACCAAAGGAAGTTTCCATCTTCCATCCTTTGTTTACATTCTTTAAGTTGAATGGCTGATTTTGCTTCTGTATATGCAATAAGTGTATATACATTTACTAGAACACAGTAGATGCTCAGTTACGTTTGTTGAATGAATGAAGGGTGGAATGAATGAGAAATTCCTCCCCAAGGAGAACGTTACCATGGCCTAGAAATGCCAAATATCCCCAGGAGCTTGCAGAATTGAAATGTTACATCTGAGTTGACTGAAAGAGGGGGTGAAGGGGTGAAGGGCTGCTGGTGGGCAGCCTGTAAACTCTGCTGTGCTCTTGAACCTGCCTGATCTGGGCACTGCCTCCTCACCCCGGGAGGAAGGGGCCTAGAATGAGAGACCCGTCTTGACATCGCCATCGTCCCCATGCACCCCAGCCAAAGCAGCACCAGTGACCCAAAGCACGGTAGATGTGAATCAGATATTTCAAAGCTGTTCTTTCTTTGCCAATGCCTGTCAGTGGCCATGACTGCAGCAAGAGGCTCATGGGAATGCTCGGGACTTCAGTCTCTATTCAGTGTCTCCAGTTGCAAAACAGATGGGTAGCACCGGGCTGCCTAGGTCTCCTGGGGGAGGTGGTTGGGCGGCACGTTGGCTGCAACGCTGTGCACGCAGCTTTCGAAAACTTCCTACCTGCCAGGAGGAGAGCAGTCTCCTCTCCTTGGTTTCCCAAATACACAGCAGGATTTTGAAGAAAGGAGGGTAGGAGCAGACACAAGATCCCAAGGAAAACAGTTAATGTCAAAGCAAGCTGAATGTTTGCAAGGTATACCCATAGCAGCAGTAGCCTATTCCAAGTCACAGGCTAGCCAAGAACCCTCCTAGGACCATCTGTTTACAGATCTTGGCCTGAACTGACCCTTGTTTCAAGGATGTATAGCAGAATGGGAGGGGGCTTGTGCTTGGGAGCCAGAAAGGCTGGGATTCAAACACTTACCAGCTATACGACCTTGAGCACGTGACAAGACAGCTTAACTGTAAAACGGGGTCATAAACATTACCTATATAACCAATAGCCTTGTGGTGGAGATTCAATGAGATGACACATGCACAAATTGAGGCACGGAAAGCATTCATTAAACTTAGCTGCAGTCATTATTTCATGACCACATGTGGTCAGCACTGGTGTGTGCAGGAGAGGAACTGAGATTGTAAATTAAAGTTATCCAAAGTTATCCAAAAATGCCACTAAAACAAGTTCGTCACTGGAAGGCCGTAGTATAATGGAATATTTGAATTAAAAGTGTGGAAAACCTTGTTGTGTGGCCTTGGGCAAGTCACTTCACATTTCTGGGAGCCTCAGATTCTACCTGTGTTTAAGAAGGTTCTACTCTAACGCTCGAGGATTGTATGGTTCAAACTGGCAAAACGATCACTGTGTTGGAAAAGAAAATGTTTGGGACCAAGCAACAGCTCCAGGAATAGAGAGGGCAGCTCCTTATGAAGACTCTGCCCAGACATTCATAAAGAGTGATTGGAATAGAAGAGCTCAGGTGTTAGAGGATAGGTGAAGGACAGGAATAACATGCTCTAGGACGTACTCTCATCACCTCTCCATTCCAGTGCAAACTCAAGAGGGAAGAATCAAAGAGAGTGAGGCATGGAGAGAGGCTATCATATGAGAGCAAACCCTCACCCACTCCCCAGCTGTGCTCCCAGGATATTTCCCACTCCCCTCCACCATTTCCTCCTTCCAAATCCCCAACTGATGGCTAAGAGGAACCCACCCTGAGTCCATGTTTTGAATTTGGTCCGAGGATCAAAATGATGCATGTTTCTAAAACGTTGACATATGAAAAGTAAATATTTGGTTGCACAACTGCGGTTAAAACTAGGGTCAAGCCACCCCACTCTCCAAGAGCCTCTCCACTGGCTGCCAAGCCCGGGGTCGGAGGCTGCGTGCGGTTTGTAAGATTATAGCGCTCGATCTCATTTAAAGGGCTGTCAGCATTTCCATTCTCCGGCCCGTTTGGGAAGGCATTTATAACCGAGCCATAAAAAATTCACCCCGGCTGCAACTTGGCATTTCCGAGGCTGCGCTCCAGGCAGAGAACCGGGTTTCGTGAGCTCCCACTCTGAATTCTCCAGCTCCTCAGAAGTCAGACCTTCACACACACTCTCAACTTTCCTTGCAAGGGCAGCCAGAGAGTGCATGGCCCATTCTGATGTCCAAGCCGGTCGCGGTCTCAGAGGCCCTCTCTCGGGCCTCCCTGATCTGACGCCCCTCACCCTCCAGCATTCTCCTTCACACCTTTAATGAGCGCAGACCCCTTCCCCTCACCCCAAGACCTCCCGGGCGGCAGTGTCTTCTCCCCTCACCTCCTGCCAGCGGTCTCCTTGGAAGCTGCCAGCGGGCCTTGAGTCTGGCGCCCTCACCCCCTGGAGGGTTACTTCTCCTTGCCCATCGTGGGGCAGGGGAGTGGATTAGGGACCTCTCTCTCCAGATTTGCCCCAAGTCACAGACCACCCCCCCCCCCCAACTCGGAGAGTGAAGGATCGGATCAAGGGGGCCGATAGGGTGAGAGCAGAGAACGCATATGCGCGGCCCAGGGAAAAGGAGGGATCTGGCGCCTGGTGGGGGAGCGGGGGGGGGGGTGTCTCTGAGACCAGGTGGGTGGCCCGGGTGTGGCGCGGCCGGGAGGGGGTACTCACAGGCGCTCGGCGTTGCGGGGGATGCCCCGGGGAACCGCTCGGAGGCCCAGCCCGTGGCAGTCCACGCTGGCGGCGGAGCAGGTACACTTGGTGGGGCAGGCGGCGGCGGGGGGCCAGCTCAGGACGCTCACCAGCGCCAAGGCCAGAGCCAGGCGGGCGCGCACGGCGGCGCCGGCCCCTGTCCGCCCAGGAGCCATGGTGTGCAGGGGCCCGCGCCCGGAGGAAGCTGCCTCGGCGGGGCAAGGCGCGTGGAGCCAGGGGAGGCGCGCGAGGAGCGCGGGCGGCCTGGGGAGCCGGCGGCGGAGTTGGCGCGGAGGAGGAGCGAGCTCGGCGCTCAGGCGCACCGGGCGCGGGCGGAGCGGGGCGCGCCGGGCGGCGGTGGCGGCGGCAGCAGCTCCATCGGCGGGGCCGGCGCTGCCCCGCAGCACATCGCGTGAAGTGGTGCCTAGGTGCCGACCGCCCCCTGGTCCCGCGGCCCGGGACGCGGGCCGGGGCCGGGACCTGGGGCGAGAGTAGTGGGGCGCGCGGCACTCGGGGTGGTCCGGCTTGGGGCTGGGCTCGGGAGCGCGGCGGCGGCTGGGACACCGGGCAGAAGGGTGAGCTGGCCGGCGCTCGCTCTCTCCATTCACTGAGCAGGGCAGACACCGGAGACGCGGGGTCCACCCCTCCCGCCCCCCAAAAATGCCAGCTCCGCCTCTCATTGGCTGCGGCGCGCGTCACGTTGACTAAGTTGGGAACTTTGCTGGAGCGATCGAGAGCCTTCAGGGAGGAGGCCACGGAGGAGAGTGAGGGAAGGAGCGGGGGAAGGAAGGGGCTCAGCTAGCAGTGGCCCCAGGAACTTTGCCCCAGGAAAGAAACTCAGAGACTGATTCACTCTTAGGAGCCCGAAATTGATAAGGCTTGTGGTACTTTTTCTTTTTTCCCGGCACTGAGCTGGGCACCCTGCTTCCAGCCCCGACGCGGTTCCGCAAGGGGGGCTGATGAGTACCCGGTTTACAAAATAAAAAGCCAAAGCTCAGAGAAGTGAAGTGGCTTGCCTGTATTCACACAGGTACTGAGACCCCAAAGCACTCAAATCCACCCACGTTTTACATAGCAGCCCATTGAAACGGTGTCCCTACCACTCTTGACAAAGAGTCAATGTGTTTCTAGAGGACCTACTTCATTGACATGAGTGGGGTCCCCATCACACGAGTTGCAGAAAAATGGTTGTCCATGTTTTTCAGATCCATGCTGACTCAAAGAAGCTGCCGCTTGCAAACCCTACCCATAAACCTGTTCTGCTTTGCCCAGACCAAAATCCTGGTGTGCTGATGGCGGGGAGGCAGACCACTGATTGACAATGAGAAAACCATGGGCACTGTCCTTGAGTTTCCCCACTTCCCGACTAGGTGACTCTGGCCTAACCACTTCATCTCTGAGCCTCGGTTTCCTCAAATAAATTAAGGGCCCCTGCCTGGACCCACCTCACTAGGTTGTTTACAGCATCAAAGAAGAGAAAGTATTTTTGCAAAACAGCCGTATGCATGTGAGGCATCCCTCCTGCTCCCAGCATCTTGCCTCCATTCTTCCAGTGCCCACTCTTAATTGGCCAGGTCTGAGCTTTTCCAGATGCTGCGGGGAGGGGCATGTTAGTGGCTCCATAAATACTTGTAGGAATGATTTTGTTTGTTTGTTTGGAGAGAGATGGCAGGAACTGGAGGAAGCATTGCCCAGACTTCTTTGAGGACCTGGAAAAGTCCGAATGTGTCCTGCACACGTGTGCACGCACACACACACAGAGTCACACGCATTTGTGCACCCCCACACAATGCCTTCACACGCACTTAGGCTCACACACTTGCATGCATGCATACACACACTCAATCACCCACACTCGTACGCACACATGCTCTCACACACACCCAAATACGCTAGTCACATACACACTACACAGTTGAGCACATGCATATTTTTATATAAACACACACATGGTGATAAGTATGCTCACAAGAGCCCTTCCTTTCTCTTTTATATACATGCTTTTTTGATTCCTTCTACCTCATTTTCTTTCCAGGAAATTTTCAGCTACTTGCTGTATGTCTTCTAAATATATAGTAGAGGTGCAGATTTTATTTTATTACACTGAGTAGATACACATACGCACACACACAACAATCTCCATCATTCATAAACACACTAGTTGCATAGGTACAATTTACCGTCCTTATCCTTGGGAACAGCTTTTCTTGCAGCTGCTGTTGTCATCGCCCTCTGGTGGCCAGAAAAGGTCTATGCTCTGGTCCTCAGGGTGACTTCAGCATTTAAGAACTCTAAACATCCTTCCCCCCTTTCCTCTGAAGCTTTTCCTCCAAACCTTGAACCAATTTAGTACCAGGACTAAGGCAGATGAGAGAACCGGGCAAGAGCCCAAGGGCACAAAAGCGTCTCAGACTGTCTGAAGCAGAAAGGAGTAGGGTTTACTTTGTTTTCCCAAATGCCCGCTAGAGCCTGTTTTGCAGTCCCTTCATGCTGGGCCTGGGTCTGCGCTCTGAGCACAGTGGGGAACTGTGCTTTCTGTTTAAACTGCTGGGAGATTTCATAAGCCTGACTAGTTCTTTAGGTGACTTCAAGCAGACATTCAAGTCTGCTTTTCCCTGGGAGGATCTCCTTAGAATATGCAAGTGGAAAATCGTCCCTAAACAAGGGACAAATGGAAGAGACAGGAAGTGCATAGAACACTGGGCATATGGAATCATGGAGTCTTTAGGCTAGAACAACCTTAGAAATGTCCTAATCCAGAATTTCTACACGTGCTTTCTGAGAACTACTAGTACCAGTGTTTCTTCAAGGGAGGGAGGGATGGAGGAAAGGAAAGAAGGAAGGAAGGAAGGAAGGAAGGAAGGAAGGAAGGAAAGAAGGAAGGAAGGAAGGAAGCCCTTGGGTAAAAACAGTGAGAAATGCCTCATGCTTTCACCCCTCAGATTGCATTGCTAATAGGTATATTTAAGACCTTGTGAAGTCCTGCAATAAGGACACCTATTTGATTTGTTTAACCCAGTTTGTCAGTATATTTGACTCCTTTTATGTAAATTTAAAATTCTCTTGGAACATGCTTTGAGGATCCCCAATATAATTCAATATTTGTATTTTCCAAATAAGAAAACTGGGTCTCAAAGAGGGGAAGGCACTTGCCCAAGGTTAATTAGCCCAGCTATTTAATGAGAGAGCCAGAGACTAGATAGGGCTCCATCCACTATCCACACCAGTTTTGGGCCATCTTCAGAATGCATAATCATCTTGCTGAAAGGGCTACCCTCTTGGAAAAGTCTGCGTTGGTGCACAGGGGGTCAGGTCGTTGAATAGGACCTTTTATGTCCAAGTGCCAGAGATAGGTTCATCCTCTGTGGTGTGATTTTCAGTTCCACAAAAGCCTTCCCAGCCAACTTTTGGATTTTTTACTTTAGTTTTCCATGAGCTTCTGAAAGGCAGCCTCTTTCCCGTTGCCCAAAAATCCATCTCAAACCTTCTCCTCTACCTGCTTTCTGTTTTTCAATGAAAGACACCATCATTCACATGGCTCCCATAGTCAGTTGAGGCTTTCTAGTCACAAACAACAGGAAATAACTGTGGCTACTTGAAGCAAAAAAAAAAAAAAAAATTACTTTTTTGGAAAGCCTTGGGTAATGTACTATGTTTGAAGAAGAAGCCTTCAAAAAAGGTTAGAACCGAGGCCGGGTTTAGGCACCAAGTTCAAGACTGACAAATTTCCAGAAGGGAGAGACTGATTGACCAGGCGCAGGCCATGTAGTCACCCTTTGGTCAGAAAAGATGAGAAACTAAGGCTGACAGTTTCACAGGCCACATTCAGTTGGCCATGTAGGAACAGTTCTTTCAAAGAACAACCGGGGAGCTGCTAGCTGAAAAAAATGGTTGGGCTGATGGGAAGATAGAACAGCACCAAAACCACGTACCAAGTAGCATCTGAGCATCTTCTCTCTGACTCACATCACGGCCATCAGTTCCCAAGTCCTGTCAATTCTTCCCCAAAGTTATCTCTGGAATCTGTCCCTCTTCATCATTTGCCACTGTTCAAATCCTGGTTACATGCATCTTCATTGCTTGCAATGGCCTCCCAAATTATGTCTCTATCTTTGAATTGTTTGCTCCACCAATCTGTCCTTTCCCTGATGATCAAATTCGGACCTGACAATGCAATTTTTGATATTTGGGATGGGTTTCTGCCTCTGCCAGACCATCTCTCACAACTATCCCTCAACCACTCAACACTTTCTTGCAACATACTTCCCTACCCTTTCCTAGCTGGTTAACCCAGCATCAATTTAGCTGGCAACTCCTCCAGGAAATCTTATGGCTGTGAGATTCTTGAGGGCAGCAACCCAAGATAATCCAAATTCTTCCAAAATTTTATTATGAAAATTTTCAGACACATGGAAATATCTAATCCATTTTTTGCATCCTTGATGCCTAGAGGTACAAGTAAACCTTCGGTGACTGAGGAATGAATGAATCAATCAATGATTTTCCCAGCCAACTAGCTTATGTGGTATTCTGTTGTTGCATTTTTATTTATTTTGATTAGTGTCTCTTCATCTTTTGGGGAAGTGAGAGGTCACATTCTCCCAGAATCTCCGAGAGGATTTATTTCCCAAACTACACAATTTCGTACCTCTTTCCTGATCCTGCATCCTGACATGTGTGCTCCCACCCCTTTTTAAGACTTACTATTTTTTGTAAGTCTTAAAAGTGACCTCTTTAGATTCGCTCTTTGCTCACTGTTCCCTGGAACCTCTACAGACTGATTCACCCGCACTCCCTTGGGTTGCCTCCTTTGGGGAACTAGCAGAATATCAGAAAGCTGGATGAGAGAGGGCAGGGCTTCTGCCTATGGGCTACGGTTTGGGCTGGCTGCATTCCTTTACCAAAGGCACA
>PVIY010006614.1:0-86553 GCA_004026745.1 Myrmecophaga tridactyla | reverse complement strand
AAGGTGTTTTGGCCTTGACCCTAAAAGACCGTGAAACTGCTGCCAGGATCTGAGTAGGGATGAGGGTCAGGTCTGAAATTTGAGGGCTGTACTCTGGCTGTCTCTAGGAGAGGCTGTCAGTATTGGAAACCATGCAGATGCTCTGCCGTGAGCAAGATCAGACGATGGCAGCAGCTTTAGATGGTGACATTAGTGAAGGAGGAAAGCAGAGGACCACGAGACGCATGTGAGGCATAAAATCAGGAGGGTTCTGCGCTAGTGCGGGAGGGAGGCGGAAGGAGACGCAGGATCGGGGGACTGCATGGTGGCAAGTGTCACCTGAGTGACTTAAATTCAGTTATGCATATTTTACATCTGAAGATATTTGGGAGACATGAAAGTGGGAAAACATGGAAATGACAAGGAAGTAGTTCCACATATTTGAAGTTTCCTCTAAAGACATGTCAGGTGATAGATATTTGTCAGTAATTACTTTATATAACAAACTATAGAAGTGGGTGAAATCACCAGAATTTAAAATGAAAGTGGGGCCTTTAAAATCTTTCAGCATTAAAGACCAGAGACTTTGAGCCAGTAAAAGAAAAGAGGCATAGACAGAGGCCAGTGATTATGGAAATAAAACTAGGAGAACATTGTGTCCTGTTAGCCAGTGGAGAAGAAAAAATCATGGAGAAGGGAGCGGTCCAGATCATGAAACCTTGATGGAAAGTCAAATAAGGTGAGTGAGAACCGAAAAATGTTAGATTTGGAAATATGGAAGTCATTAGTGACCTTATCTCTCTATTAATGAAGCAACTTTACTTGGTATCATCATTAATAATGTAAAAAGAAAAGTGGCATCTGAGGTAAAGTCATCTCTAAATTATATCTAGGGAAGTTTCCATATTCTAGGAACTGAAATCACAGAAAAGAAGGGTTCCGACCTCAGTGCTGTGTTTAGGGATGAGCACTGGTTTGACCATATGTGGCAATACTTATAGGCTTAGACTTTTGGCTGTTAAACTTGAATCTCACATAAATCAATTTCATAATTTCTTAATGGATTATCATGTTTTCTTTCTGTATTTCTGGCTAGAACAGCCAACGACCATAAAACATCTTGATTCTCTATGTTTGGAGTTATTTGAAATGCAAAAGATTTGGAACTTCAGTATTCATGCTGGAACACCAGTGGAATGGGGGGTTTGATACTTAATGTGACTCCACTGAGACTGAAGGCAAACACTGTAAGCGAGAGTGGTGTAGAACCTGGCTACAGCTTTGCCTTCTTCCCTCAAATGTCTAACGACTTGAGTGGACTTCATAGTTCTGAGAGCTGTGTTTTGTCAGATTTCGTTTGTTTTGTTTTCATTTTTGTTTGTTTCTTTTTTTATGGCAGCACCTACATTGGGTGCTTAATGCATCCTTCAGCCTCTCCACTCTGAAAACACTGCTGTGTCAGGATATAAAAGGCATCCCTGTTTGTTATTACAAAGTATAATCCTAGAAGAAGGAAAATAAATATTTATTCCTTTCAGATTTTGGAAGATATCTAAATCTAAACAATTGCAGAGTGATTTTGATAAGCAATTATTTTTCATGATTGAATTCAGTTTATCAAGTACGTGTTCTTATAGCCCAAGATAATGTAGCCATAAAATAGTGGATATAAGGTTTAGATTGCTGTGGTCACTAGAAAATGGAAAATGCAGTATAGACTGCCAATTTCAGTGATTTGAAATACTCTTACCCATTATTATTATTGATGTTCGTTTTCTTTAATTGTAAGGGTGTACATGATTTCAAAATGAAAGTATTTTTATAAAAAGTTGAGTAGCATAATTATATAACAATTACATAAACAAAGTGGTCACTGTGATGTTAGGCCATACTATTAGTTCGGAAAATTTTGAAGTTTGGGAAATTTGATCTGAGGGTTCAATTATTTTTTTTCTGTTATAAATGTCATACTCTTTATTTTTCTTCCTTGCCAGAAACATAAATTTATAACTTGAATTTACATTATGTTTATTCCTCTTGTAAGACAATAATATTTTGGAAACATTTACACCACATCAGTCTTAATTTTCTTAGTTTCTGACCAAAAATTATCACATTTGAAACTTGACTAGTTTATAAAGGGAAAATGATTCATATATTAAAAGCAATAGAAACATGGTATATATATATATATATATATATATACATATATTTTTTTAATTAAAAATTAAAAGAAAAATTCAGCCCCAAGAAAAATGTTGACAAAATAATGAGTTAGGAGTAAACAGAATGATACTTTAACTCTTGAATAAACCTGAAACTGTTTCAAAAGTATTTCAGTCTATATTGTATCTCTAAACTGGAATCTAAAATGTTACTATTCTTCGTATTTATGGTGTCTCTTGCTCTGTCCTTTATTCCATTGACCTTCTCTCTGCCATGTGTAATCTGCTGCTAATCTCATCCAGTGAATTTTTCATAGCATGTTTCAGATATATCAGTTTAATAAATTATGCTTAACTCAGTTTTATATGTTTGTTGTTCTGCTTATTATGTTTGCTTTGTCTTTATATATTTGAGCATATTTATAATATTAAGAAAAGCTGCTTTAAAGTGATTTTCTGCTATTTCTAGCATCCCTCGCTTCTGGGTCTGTTTGCATTACCTTATTTCCTTCTTGCTTTGTGTCATATTTTGCTACTTTTTTGCATAACTGAGTCTCAAACACTATGAATCTTCAGCTCCTGATTATTTAATCGTGTTTGCTTTGTAAGGCTGTCCAAGTTTCTCTCAGCAGAGGGCGGCTGCCGTGGCTCAGCAGGCAGAGCTCTGACCTGCTGTGCTGGAGGTCTGGAGTTCGATCCCTGGTGCCTCCTGCCCAAAAGCAAATTAAAAAAAAAAAAAATTATAAAAAATAAAAATAATTCAACTGAAGGCTGAAGGGGACCCCATGCATGGTTCGGGGATAGTCGTTGCTAAGCAACCATCTCTTCACTTTCTTCTCTGCAAATTCTAGCTGCCTTGACTTCCCCAAACTCCTTATATACCCCCCCATATAAATACGGCCACTAGACTAGGCTCCTTTACCTGCCTGTGCCAAAGATCTGAAAGCTGTTTCTAAGCAGGTAGATGGGGAAATTGTAGAGCTCACCTTGTTTCCCTTTTTGGGGGAAGCTTAGTCCTGAACTGCCTATTGTCCCAAACTCTCCAAATAGTGTTCTTATATATGTTCTTCAGTATTTTGTTATGTGTGGGGTGAGGTATGCACCAGGTATTTGATCACGGCCAAGATGGAAGTTCAATTTCCTCCCTTAACTCTTTCAAATAAGAAAAAATTGTATGTACCCACATGTTTACTGTCTATGGCACTCTGTTTTTTTTTTTTTTCTTTTTCTTTCTCCAGATTCTACAATTTCTATAAGAGGGTTCAAAGCCATTTAGAAAAACTTCCTCATTTTACAGATTAGTGAAGTAATGCATAGAAACGTGATCATCTTTGTTAAGGCATCTTAGCCAACGAATGTTCCAGAAATAAAACCCTGATTTTCTGGCCAATGCACTGTTCATGAAGTTAACAATATAATTATATGGAAAAATAGATGAGGTGTAAAATCTTAGGGTATTACTTGGACCCATGCTTCTTAAATCATTGTAGTCGGAACATTAGTCCTTTAGAGGTGATCACTGAAAACATTGATTTACTATTAAATATATTTGATAAAATACCCTTCTATTAATTTAAATTATGCAAAATTCCTCTCCATTAATTTATATTACCCAAATATTAAAGACTGAGAGATCTTACAATTAAACCCCACCAACAAACAAAGTAAGTTGCTTAACTCAACATTTCCCAAATATGTTTTACTGCTGGTCTCATTTTTATATGACATGTGTTGCTATCCCTTGGGACTAAAGTTTCATAGATTGTTTTCTCTCCAACAACAGATTAGAATATGACAGCACTAGAGGGGGGTTATGCAAATATTCTGCCATATATTCCGTTCTCTCTATATTTTAAATGTCTATATTTTTGTCATTATAGTGTTATATAAATTACTTGTTATATTTAAATATTTGTATTTACTTTTTTATTTTACAGACATAAAAGTAAGGAACTGCAATACACGGAATAGCAGTGGAATCACATTCCCAACTCCTGGTGTGAAGAAATTCTCATCATCAAAGGAAACACGATGGCCCTCGCATGGAGTTGAAGTTTGGTCCATGCTTTTCCCTAATCACCTCCCCCCAGCCCGCAGGCTGCATAACACGCACAGGCACTACAATATCCAAATTGGATGTGAGGGCTGGGGCAGCTGGTCACTGTCTCAGATATTTGTCAGAGCCGCGTTCTGCTCCCCTGGTGGACCTGCCTGACGTACAGAAACCCACTTCCTCTCTGTACCTGTGCGCTGCCATCTGACTACTTTCTTTGGACTTGATCTTCGGCCACTCACCTTCAACTTGATTTGAATTCCTGACGCTAAAATTGCTGTGCCTTTTCTGTCTTTGTTTGCTGTCTGCTTCTTCCCACTCTATTTGGAAAACTCGCTGATGACCTCAGGCTGTGCATTTGGATTTTATGCCCCGTTTGCTCCTTTCCTGTTTCCACAGCATCATTAGACTTGGAACAGGTCATCTCTCTCTGGACTTACAATATCTGTTCTCTGTAACCCCCTGGGTTTGGGGCTGTGCCTGACAGACATTCGCTGACTTCAAGGGCCTTCCAGTCGGACTCCTGATCTTGGCTTTTACTTGTCTGCCCTAGTTGGCTCTGTGACAGTTTCCAATACTTAACAGGCATGAGGGAACACCTTTCAGTAAGTCAAATATAGCACTTCCTGCAACCTCACGGAGCCTATCTGCAAGGCAGCACTGTGCTGTTTCCAAATGCACCTTCTCCACGAGCTCTTCCCTCAAAGTCTATTTAAAAATACAGACTTTTTGCCCCATGACCACACTCCCCTAGACCCTTTCTTTCTTTATTTTTCTTCATAGTATGCATAACTGTCTATCACATTACATAATTTACTCATTTATTTTACATCCTGACTGTCTCCTTCGACTGAGATATAATTTCCATAAGTGAAAGGTTTTATTTGTTTTCGTGACTGATATAGCCTTATAAATCTAGAGGAATCTACTTTATCGCAGGAACTCAGGAAATCTTTGCTGTAGAAATTAATTGGTGTGCGAATATGACTGATCCCTCGCTGGGGCAAATTTGGGGTAAGAATGTTGTAACCAACAATTTCAATTATGGAAAAGCCAGAGACCTTTACTCACCAAGACGGTCCCACCGCCGAGCTCTCCAAAAACTTAGAAGAAGATTTGCACCCTGGGTGTCCTTATCCACTTACATATTACTGAAAATTTTCCAGCAAGGAAATCAAAATTAAGTTTGACTTATTGAAATTATCTTAGAAATCAAAGTGAAATCCTTTTGAAAATTAACATATCTAAATAAATCATCGACAAAGGCAGTATGGCTTACTCTCTTTTCATAACCTAATTCATGTGACGAAAATCGTATAGCTAAGTAGTTCTGATCTCGAAATTGTTTGAAAGGGCAATTTATTTTCCATCTTACCTTTATTTTCTTGCCTTTTGTGACAGTGGGTTTTTCCTTCATTACATTTTTAAGCTTGGAATCTCTCAGTTGAGAGGGGTTGTCCTCCCTTCAACTTCACCATCCTTGTTCTAAAGGAGATTGTCTCACTGCACTGACAAACTCTAGGGAGCCCCTAATTCTTTAAACCATTATGCAAATGGTACATCAAATTTTACTCAAATTTAAAATCATAGACCAGAATGTTTACCTGTTTCTTTAGAAAAATTACCTTCTGGTACATCAGAAAGTAAAATTAAAATTAAACATTTCAATCACATGTGAACTTGGTTTTCCACTATAAAGTATTAAATACATTATATTTGTGTAACACTTAAATTATACAATGGATATTTTGGTTTTAAATAAGTTACAAAAAATATGTAAAAATATGTACAAACTCTCATATATGGGTGTACGTTTCCTTTTCTTTTTTTTCTTTTTATGCTGTATGGCAGGGTCACATTTCATTCTTTTTCCACGTGAGTATCCCCTTATTGCAGCACCATCTGTTGAATTTTTGTTTGTTTGGTTTTTCAATTGTTTGTTTGCTTGTTTGTTTGGGAAGTGCATGGGCCGGGAATCAAACCTGCGTCTCCCGCACGGCAGGCGAGAATTCTACCACTGAACTGCCCTCGCGAGCACCCCTTTGTATGTTTCATAAAGAAGAAAAAAAGAATGTGAGGTTTACTTTAACAACCTCATTGGGTAGGACTAACGACTGTGCCGCTAGCACAATAAACTTAAAGAAGGGAAAATACCCCTATGGAAAGGTACAGCTGGATTTGAATCAAATTCTTCTTTTTCCCTGTTTATCAAATTACCAGTTTTCCTTTAGAATCAAATGCTGAATCATCACTTTTTTTTGGGGGGGGGTGATATTTAAACTCAAATCTACTTCTCAAGTGTCATTGCTTTCTTTGTCCTGCAAGTGATCTATTAAACATTCACTATTTGCTAAATTTAGAAGCCTTTGTTTAGTTTTCAGTTTATTTGTTCTCTTTACAAAATTATAACCTTACAATTCAGTGTAAAATGGTCTGATAGTAATTCCTGGGCCAAGCTCTTCCTACTTCTGCAACTTTTTCTCTTAGTTTTTCCCTCTTGCACTCTTTGCTCTAGGCAGAGGAATTAAATGATATGTCATGAAGCCTCTGTAACACCCTCTTGCTCACTATTTGATCATAATAGAGTCATAAAAAATAAAACCACAGTGGTTTTCAAACTTTAGTTTGTGTAAGAAACTCCTGGAGAGGCTCAAATTTATAAAAATGAAGAGTCTTGAGTGGATCTCTAGAGATTCTCCGGTTCCCATCTTTAAATGAGCCGACCACTGTACTGTGACTCGGTGGAGCAGAGCCCGGAAATGGATGAATATTGACTTTGAGGGGCCTTTCTCCTCTTCCCTGTTGGGCGACTCCTACTGATATTCCTTTTTCAGGAAACCTGACTGACGCCCACCATTTCCCCCTTTATGCTTTCAGTATCAGGATCTCCTTCTGAATATTTATTCCTATCTCCCCTCAACACTAAAATATTTATTGATTAAATAAATAAATAAATAAAAGATTATTTTGTTTTTAGGTGGTTCTGTCCATCGAGCTGCAAACCTGTACATCTAAATGCCTTAATCTGCCATGCTGTTGTGACCTGCGGCACATAAAAACTGGTGGTATAAACAGTGGAAATATATTGTCTCATAGTTTCAGAAGCTAGAAGTCCAAAAATCAAGGTATCCACATAACCAAGCTTTCTCTGCAAAGTCTGTAGCTTTCTGACTCTGGCTTGCTATGGTTCCTGGGGTTCTTTGGCTGACATCTCTGCCTCCTTTTCGCATGACCATCTCTCTCCATCTTGGAGTCTTCTCATCCAGTTTCTGCTGAGTTCTGGCTTCTTGTCCCTTCTCCGTCTTCTGGCTTCTGTTTTTGTTTTTTGTTTTCTTTTTCACTTTATAAAGCCCCCAATAGTATGGATTAAGATTCACCCCAATTCAGTTGACCATACCTTAACTAATTATAATATCTTCAAGCTACCTTATTTACACATAAATTCATAAACACAGAGACATGGAAAAGATTAAGTCCTTGTCCTTTCAAGGGGGTGCATAATTCAATCTATCACACTATATCCACCAGAGATCTCTCATGAAAGGGTAATATAACCATGCTAAACTCAGTATGGGTGCCCTTCACATCACTTCCAACTCATCAGCTTTGCTTCCTGATGAGATGTGGTTCTGGCCAAGCTTAGAAGCAAGCTAAGCGGATGACAGATAACTGCTATGAGGAGAGTGGTCCAGAGCAGAGGACATTTGTGGTCAAAACAGAGTCAACTGATAACAACAGTGGACCTCAGCCAGTGGGGAGCAATCTTGGTCAGACTCAGCAGGAATGGCCATGGGGACAGTATTCTTTTGTGATGGGACAATTGGCAGAGGTAAGTGCCCCAACCAGACATCTTGCCTGTGCTTACTGTGACTTTAGTGTCAAACCCAAATTGCATTCCGTGCTTCATCTCCAGTCATGCCCACACTAAATTACTTTCACTTCCATCATAGCACACAAAATTCCTCAACAGCCTTTGAATGGACTATGCTGCTTTATTTTCTGGTGAAGCATTTAGTAGAACTAGACTTAAGTCCTGGTGAAGTTACCTCTTATGTAACGTTAAGCAACTTATCTCTGTGGGCCTTCTTCTTCCTGTGCCACAAACATAGACAATATAACCTTCCTCACGATACTATAAATTTAAAGTGAGATAGCATGTAACCGCAGGCACGGAACTCAAGAATAGCAAATACTGTCATAGAGTAAGTGCCTGATAATTGTCAGTTACAACATTTAGACTTGCACAAAATGTCCAACCTCCCCCTTTCTATTTTAATTGAGAAATTTTAAGTTTGGCAATTAATGACGCATTCAGTTCTCTTCAATTTCTTTTTATCCTACTAAATTCTAAATAAATCTAAATTTATTATTTTAATATAAAACAAGGCCCAATGTTATTAAATCGTTCCATATCATTCTTATATGAAAGATGTATAAAATAATATCATTCTAATGCTAATAATCTCATTATTGTGTTGTGGGTTTTTGGTGACTTTTAATTTTTTTTAATTTGAAGTTATTGAGATTCATACATAGTTACAGGACATAACACAGATGGGTGTCATATACTAGTCACCTGGTTCTCCCTGTAGCAATGGCTCGCATGATATTATCACAACCAGGAAATTGACGCTGACACAATCCATCAACATTTCTTAGACTTCACCAGTTTTACATTCCTTCATTTATATGTATATATGCATTTAATTCTATTCATTTTATCCAGGTGAATATATATGTGATCAATTTCACAGTTCAGATACAGAAAAGTTGCATCACCATAACAATCACTTAATCACTTGTATTGTCCATCTAAAGCTGTACCCATTTCACTTCCATTCCACCGGCCTCTGACTCCTGGCAAGACTAATTGGCTCTCCGTTTCTACTGGTCAATTTAAAGTGTTAGATGAAAGGAGTTATAATATTCAATATTCATGAGGCTGGCTTTGGGGGTTGACTTTTTTTTCACTCAGTCGAATTCCCTGGAGATACATTCAAGTTTTGGGTTTGTTTGTTTGTTTTTTTTCTTTTCCATTGCTGATTATTAGCCCTGGCATGAGTGACCACAGTTTAACGATTCACTCATTGTAACGCATCTGAATTGCTTCTACATTTGGAAATTATAAGCACCCATGTCCAGGTTTTTGTGTCCATATTATTTTTCAGTTCTTCTGAATAGATGCCCATCAATACAATTGCTGGGTTCCATTGTATCTTGGTTTCCCAACCGCTAAAACAAACACCATGAAATGGGTTGGCTTAAACATCAGGAGCTTATTGTCTCACATATTGAGGGTGAGAAAAGTCTCAAATTGTGGTTTCAACAGGGCGACGTTTTCTCCCTGAAGATGTGGAGTTTGGGGGTTGTTTGCCTCCTTTGGGGGTTGAAGGTCTTCCGTCCTTGGCTTTCTCAGCTCCTGGCAGCACCCATAGAACATCTTTTACTTTCTCTTCTAGGTTCTGTCGTCTTCCAGCTTCTTGTTTCATTTTTGCTTTTTCCCTAGGCTTTTTCTCAGGGAAATGGATGAAGAACATTTTATTTTATTCCCCTGGGTACATGATTCAACCTCCCACATGTGGTGCATGTTTAGTTTTGTGAGAAAAAGTTTTCCAGAGACGCTACCAGCATATGAGTCTTGGTATTTTTACTACTTTTTATTTTAACCTTTGTGATAGGTATGTACCTTTATCTCATCATGGTTTTAATTTGCATTTGCCAAAGGGCTAATGAAGTTGAACATCTTTTTGCATGTTTATTTGTCATCCGTATATTCTCTATCATAAAATGCTTGTTTATGTCTTTTGCTCATTTTCTAATTTGGTTATTTGCTTATTTTCTTTTACTAATCAGTTTTGAGAACCTTTTGTATTTTCTAGATACTAGTTCTTTGTCAGACACGTAGTTTGTAAATATTTCTCCCACTTTGTAACTTGTCTTTTCATATGTTTAACAGAGTCATTCAGAGAGCAAAGTTTTCAAATGGCATTTTTATTTATTTTATTTTATCAGTCCTTGTTTCTATGGATCATGCTGGAATTGATGTATTAGATTAGTACATAGTAGTACTAATGTAGTATTAGATCATACTAATCTAATAGCTTTTTGAATAGCCCCAGATCCTGAGGATTTTCTTCTAAAATACTGATGGTGTTTTGTGTTTCTTTTTTAAGTCTGTGATCAATTTTGAGTTCATTTTTATATAATATGTAAGATTTATGTAAATGTCCTTTTTTTTAATGTATGGATATCTAATTTATCCAGCACAATTTGTTGGAAAGGTTATTCTTCTATTGAATTGCTTTTGTAACTTTGTCAAACTGAGCTTGAGTATATTTGTGTGGTTCTATTTCTGGGTTATCTGTTCTCTTCCATTAATCTATGTGTCTGTCACTCCACAATAACTAAACTGCCTTTATTCCAGTGGCTATATTATGAGACTTGATATGGGGTAGGGCAATTACTCCCACTTACTCTCTATTTCAAGATTGTTTTAGCTATCCCAGAGCCTATAACTTTCAATATAAATTTTATAAGAAGCTTATCTATGTCTATAAAAATCTTTGCTCAGATTTTGAGAGTATCGACATTCATAAATTTGTGGAGAATTAACACTTTTTTTTTTGTTAGGTCTTCAAATCCATTAACACAGAATATCTATCTGTTTATCAATGTCTTCTTTGAATTCTGTCTTCAGCATTTTTTAAATTTTCCAGAAAACAGATTTTGAACAGATTTTGATAAGTAATACCTAAGTATTTCCTTTTATTTGGAGCAATTGTGAATGATACTGTGTTTTTAATTTTGGTTTCCATATTTTCATTGTTGGTATATAAAAATGTGACTGATTTTTTATGTGTGTTGATCTTGTATCCTCTAATCTTACTGAGTATATTTATTTGTTCTAATATCTGTCCAATTTTTATATGTAGTCAATCATGTCATCTGCAAATAGGGACAATTTTGTTTCTTCCTTTTCAGTATGTATGTTTTTTTTTCTTTAACTTATCTTACTGCAGTAATTAGAACTTCCAGTACCATGTTGAATAGAATAGTAAGAATAGACTTTTTGCTTTGTTCTCTATCTTAGAGGGTGGTCATTTAGTATTTCATCATTAAATATGATAGCTGTAAGTTTTAGGTAAATGGCCTGTATCAAATTGTGGTAGATCATTTTCATTCCTAACTTGCTGGGAGTTTTTAATCATGAATGTGTGTTGGTTTTGACGAACGCTTTATCTGCATCAATTGATATGATGATAGGATTTTTTTCTTTACCCTATTGATAAGATGGAATGCTTTGTTTGATTGTTCCAATATTGAACCAGTCTTCCATAACATAAATACCATTTAGTCATAGTGTATAATTCTTTCTATACATTGTTGGATGCAGTTTGTTTTTATGGTTTGAGAATATTTTCCTGAGGTTTTATGAGAGATATTGGTTATAGGTTTCTTTGCTTGTATTGTCTTTGTCTGGTTTTGCTATCAATGTATTATGGCTCCAAAATATTTTCTAGAAAATATTGTGTAAAATTGGCATTAATTTTTCTTTAAATGTGTGGTAAACTCTATAGTGAAGTTATCTTGGCCTGGTAACTACTTTATTGAAGATGTAAGTTATGAACTCAATTTCTTTAATGATTACATAACTATTCAGGTTAGTTATTTCATCATGATTGAGCTTTTAGAGTTTTTGAGGAAGTTGTCCATTCTTTTCTAAGCTGTATTTTTAAGCATACAATTGGTTATAATATTCCCTTATAATTCTTTCATAAGTCACAAAATCTGTAGTGATATTCAGTGTTTCATTTCCCATATTAGTGATTTGTGCTGTTGTTAGTGGTTGCTAGTGGCTTATCATTTTTATTGATTTTTTTTAAAGAACCAACTCCTGGTTTCATTGATTTTTCTTTACTGTATTCCTGTATTCAGGGGCATTGAGTTCTCCTCCTTTTGTATTATTTCCTTCTTTCTGTTTATTTTGAGCATATTTTGGCCTTGTTTTTCTTAACAAAGAACTTAAATATTGATTTGAAGCTGTTCCTGTCATTTGATATAAGTATTTAAAGCTTTAAATTTCACTTTCAGCAATGCTTTAGTTGCATCCACAATTTTTGATAGGGGATGCTTTCATTTTCTCTCAGGTTTAGATATTTTTAAAATTTCCTTTGAGGTCTGCTTTTGTATTTATTGTTTAAAATATGGTTTAAATTCCAAGAGTTCATATTATTTTCTATTGTCTTTCTATTATTAATTTCTAATTTGATTCAATTATGGTCAGATAGCACAATCTAGACACTTTCAATTCTTATGCATCTGTTGATCCTTATAACTTCAGGATATGATCTGCAGTGGTGAACTCATTGGTACTTGAAAAGGAGGTGCATGCTGCATTTTGGGGAGTGGGAATGGAGAGTTCTAAAAATACCAGTTAGATTCTTTTTGGTTGACGGTGTTATTCAGTTTTTCCATATCTTTGCTAATTTTCTGCCTAATAGTTCTATCAAACATGGGGCAGTGAAATCTACAATTGTAGACAATATCATGTAATATTTATACTTTTATGTCTGGCTTATTCCATTATGATGTCTTTGAGGTTCGTCCATGTTGTTACAGGTGTCAGGACCTCATTCTTTTTTTCAAAATATGTATTTTGTGTAGTTGGATATGTAGAAAGACAGTTGAATTTGTATATTAATATACAGCCATGTACTTAGCTAACCTTGCTTATTTTTTTGTAATTTTGTCTCTAGAGTATTTTGGGCTTTGCACATAGGAAATTATATCATCTGAAAATAATGACAATTTGTTTCCTCTAAAAAATATTCTATGTAATTTTTTCCTAAATTTTATCCCACTGACTACCATCCTCTGGTAAGATGTTTCATGGTAATGATATCTTTGGGCATCCAGATTCAGATCCTTTGGTATCTTTACTGAAAAAAAAAGGCAAAACTGTCTACTTGACCTAGAAATAATTAAGAGAGTGGTGTGAAAATCTCTTACATTGTTGGCTTTATAAAATTCTCCCTATACATCTTACAAGTTTTTTTTGTTACACGTTTTGTTTAGTAGCTACTTGAAGCTATTTTATTAATTGCAATGATGTATACATCTTTCTGGTGGATCAAACTTTCTACTATTTGGCAGTAATATTCTCTGTCCCTAATAATGTAGTTGGGGTTCATGTCTAGTTAATCTGGAATTAATATAGCTCTCCCAGATTCATGCTGATAAGTATTATTCTCCTACATGTTTTTTTTTAATTCTCCTGAATTCAACTTTCTACATCCTAATGTTTTAGTTATATCTGTCTAAACAACATATAGCTGAATTTTGCTTTGAAAGCCAATGCAACAAAATAATTCAAATTTTAAAGCACATAAACTGAACTTGTTTCTTTATTTAAATGTATTTTTACATTTATTTTTGTCTGTACTGGTTTGATTAATAATATAATCTGTTTCTATTTTTTAAGTGATCATCCTTGTGATTTTACCATAACTCTATTCTAATTGTAGTCCATCCAGCTTACATGTCAATCCTATAGAAATATTTAATTCTAACTTATATCATTATCATTGTCCTCACTGATACTTTTGTGACTTTTTTCTTGGCATTTTTGGTTTTTGCGATTTTATATGTTTAGCATTCCTCCTGTACTTTGCATAATCCTTCCCCTTTCTTCTGAAAGACATCCTCTGCAAGTTCCTTAGTACACATTTCTGAAGGATAAACACTCATAACTTGTCCTTATTTTAAATTATTTCTCTTTTCCCATTCTCTTCTTGAAAGAAACATTTGTTGAGTTCAAAATTCTGCTTTTCTATTCCTTACTTGCATGTATCTTGAAGAAACTTCTCCCTGGTATTTTGGCTGTCATTTTTGGTACTTGAGGCATTTTTATCTTTCTCCTACCGTTATCTTTATTATCTTTTTAGTGAGGAGGACAGGGAGGCATGTAATCTGTCTGCTTTTCAGACTTATTTTTTAAGACACTGTTTGGTATCTGCATTTTCACTATGGAATGTCTCGCTGTGGATTCTTTCATTGCTCTACGGTAGCTAACGGTGAAGTCCAGCTTTAGATTTGTTTGAGAAATTTTCCCATTATGACCTCATCAACTATTAAAGAATTAGATATTTTAAATAATTAGAATTAATAAAAGAATTAAATATTTTAAAATAATATATCTGAAACTAAACATTTAGTATCTAATTCACTTTTCCAGATGATATATTGTAGATATTATGAGAAAAGTTATAAAAAATTCAAATTGATAAAATGTTTGATTCATAAGTAATGCCACAGAGAAAGGTATAGAAATTCAAGGTATAGAAATTCTTATCTCTTTATATTACATCCTTTTCTATGTATATTTTTCTAGGCTATTTTAAATGTTATTTAAATGATTTATCGCTATTTGTTCTAAAGTATATATGCAAAGTTTGATATATTTCTGACTAAATTCATTAAGAAAACAAAACAAAGCAAAATAAGATCATGTTTTCTGCTCCATCAGGTTTATTTTTATTAAATTGCAAATTTTTTGCATGATCAGGCTACTGGTTGATTTTTATATTACAAATAGAATAATGTGGTTAATGATAGCTTATTATTTAGTTCAATCATAATCTTTATGTTACATCATGTAGATAATGAACAACTAATTAGTGTGCTCTAACATTGACTTTATTTGTCCTATCAGTGAGTTTATGGGTTTTAAATTCCCAGAACTTTTCCACACCTGAGACAGATAAAGAAATCCTCATAAAAAAAAGAAAAAATAAATGCACTTTAAAATTATCCAAATTATTCATGCTGATTTGCCAAGAAATAACTGCATTTCAATTCTTCCAGTAAAGCTTCACTTACATTTACTCTCACTTCTTTTTTTTCTTTGTTTTCCGTTCTTTCTTTTTTAAGAAAAGTCTGTATCCTATCAATGTATGGTTACTTAAACATCATAAGTTATTTTTAAAGTAAAACACTCAATAAAATATCTTCTCTAAGGACTGGAAACAAAACAAAATAAAGTTAAATATGAAATTGGAAGAACCAGAAGAGATTATTCCTGTCTGGATTGGTAATAGTAGAATTTGAATGTCAGGAAAATTCCAGGCTTGCATTAGTAATACAAAATGAGAAAACTCTTGGTTGGTTTAAGTTTATTTCTGCTTTTATTGTCTTCTTATAGATCAAAGTAATTGATTTTCATTTCCATGTTTTAAATTATATAGCTTGGGGAAAACAAAAACAAATAAGTAAAAAAACTTTGAAAGGTAATTTAAAAATACGATAACTTGGAGAAATTTTGTCCCATATATTGATGTTTTTTATGTATAGGGATTCATCATTGGGAATAAAAAAGACACACATCCACTGCGCATCTAAGTAAAACTTAAGTCTCTTCCAAGGAAAACAATAGCTGCATAGTCTTATATTCCAAAAAGTTATGGTAATCTTCACACTTTCCTATCCAAGTTGGATTTTCAATTACTATCCAATTCTTTAAACAGAAGTATGTTCAAATATGTTTTATTGCTATCATATATAACATTAGGTTTCTTATTCTAAATAGGATTTGAATACATGTATTGTACAGTTGCCTAGAAAAAAAATGTATTCGAATACATGTAGTTTGAAATATCCAATCAGACAGTTTATGCACAGTTGAGTATAAGGTCAGTAGACCACAAAAAATGGCAGCAATATGTTTAAAGAGTAGTAAGTGGAAATGCTTAAAACCTTGCAGGTCAAAATTTAGATTTATACATTTTGTCTTTTATTGCTGCCTTTCTTTCTCATAAACAAAAAATGCATTGTTCGTAGGGTTTTATGATATTTGAATGTCTACATGTTTGAAGTATGCCCTATCATTTGTTCTAGGGCATTTATTTTAATCTGTTTGTTTGCTTTAGTCTCAGGAGAAAGTAAAGATCATAAGCTTATTACACAACCTAAAATACATGCAAAGAAGTAAAGATTGCTCTCAGAGCATAAAATGGTGTTTTTCTCACTCTCTGTCCAATTTTATATCACAGCTTTAACTTCTCCTAAAAGCAGGAACACGTACTGTTCCATGAAACTGTAGGTCTCAAATCATTATTCATTCCTCTTCTTATGTTATGTTTTGAAGTTGGGATTCCATCATAAATATTAGTATTATCATCTGGATCTGATTAAATGTAATGGAGAGGGAGTTTTGGAAAAATAACCTAATCTTTTTTGCCTATTAGTAAATAATATTGATTCTTCTTTACACAAATCACTAAAATTCTGTAACACCCAGTAAAACAATGGTCTTTCAAAACTTGCCCAGTCTTGTGTAAAAAGTTTTATTTTCAAAGGTTAATTCCGTCTGATTATTTTCATTGTTTTTACCATAATAGCCTTGAGATTACCTACCCACATAAAATATTTTAAACATCCATAATTAAAACCTAAGGGGAAAAAAGACAATAAAACTTCAAAACTAGTTTAAAGCTTTGCAGTAATATTTTACTGCCAAAGAAAGCAGATAAGACTTTCACACTGTGCCGAAAACTGCAGGTAATTAATTCCCATGGAGGAAAAGTGAAGGGAAAGCACATTCCATACTCTCAGGGCAAAGGGTAACAGGAATTTGCAATAGATCCTGTTAGGTTTCAGCATTAACCTGTAAGGGACACATAGAGTAGATTAGGGAAGAATGAACTGTGAAAGGAGGTATCGTCTGTACTTTCTGCCTTCCTACATGTAAGTGCTTCTGCCTTCCTATACGTAACTATTACAGATTTCCTCTCTTTAAAACATGCAATTCTGACTCTTCCTCTCATTGAATCATTGAAGTAATCTGTAGTTCATCATGGATTCAGGGAAATATGTGTGATCTCATCAATCCTGGAAGTTGTAAAATGTGTTTGGAGATTGAGGGAGTAAAAGACAGAGGTCCCCACACTATTATCTAGGAAAACTTGTAATTTCCCTGCATTTTACCAGGGTTTGACTGTCTCAAACCTTCTGCAGTCTCTCTGGTATATCACAAGGGAATATAGTGACAAATATGTCAGGTCAGGCGGAGCAGCTCTCAGACTCACATGTACGACATTTAAGTAATATAGACTTTAACGTCTTCACAAGGGCCATTCTGGTGGGCGATGTCTGAATATCACAATTATGACCATGAGGAAAATAATGGAAGTAAAAACACATTTTACCACTGAACACTAAATTTGAAAATTTAATAGCCTTCAAAACTCACAGGCTAGATCAAGCCGTTTTCTTACGTATTCAATGAATTAATGAAAGCTGAGGTTGGATGAAACATACATAATCTCAGATCTTTCTTGATGGGAACATCCACAAAATGGCTTGAAGATATTTGGCAAAAATTCTTGAGAATGATAACCTAGGAAAAGACTTAGAGCCTATCGTGTGAGACATAAATATTCCTATTCTTTCCTTGCACCTCATCACATTCTAAGTATTCCAGAATTTTAGAGCCCATGCAAAATAAGAACAACATCCTGCAGTTGTAGGTGCCTTGAGTACACCATCAAAATTACTGAAAGTCTGCGCTTATGAGTCCCAGTAGGTTTTTCTGCCATGCCAAATCATTTGGATAGGTGAAAAGAGAAAGGAATGCTTATTATTTTTCCAGCTAATAATTGGAAAACTATGCTCAACAGTCAGGGTTTCTATAGGTACCCTCCTCTGGCACCATGATAAGGAGGTGACTGGAGGGCAGTTACCCAATGTCCCAGGCCTCCCCAAATATATTTCAAACAGCTTTTATCTGCTTTGCATTCTGGAAATCTTCTTTAACGTAACGCACTTCAGGAGAAAGACTCTTCTGGCTTAAGCTGGAAATCCTCAGACCTCATATGTACATATGTGAAAAAGGAGAATAAATGTCATGGGTCCTAATTATTTGTGTGTGTGTGCCATTGTGTGTATGCTTACCACAGACTGCAAGGTAAAATTATTGCAATTGATAAAAGTTTTCCCACTCCACTGTGTTGAGCTACATTTGGCCTTATCATTCAATACAATAACTCCTAAGAACATTCAATAATTTCTTAATAGACAGAAAAACATTCAAAAACATTCATTAGTTTTCAGACTTTTCATTTTTCTGTTCAACCTGTAATCACCCCCAACCTGTCGCCAGCATACTAGGAAATCGTGGCAATGAAATTTTAAAGTGACCTTGACAGAATCGAATGATCTGAAGTCTGCATGCATGCTTTTATCTGAAAAGGCCATTTTTTAAACTAAAGTCTTCATAATTATCAATTTTAAAATCAAGCGCCATAATTGTGTTTGTTAATGGGCCTCTCAAATGGATTCCTTTGATCTTGAAGCAATTAAGCCACAAAAGTGAAAGTTGAATTCAGATAATATTTCTTGACTTTCAGTTTGCATTTTTAAGTATTTACCATGTGTTCAAACTATATTAGGTATGTTTTGTCCCAATTTTACAGATTAAAGAGAGAGAGCAAGAACAAGAATGAGAGAAAAAGACAGTGAAAGAGAGATTCAGCCTGATGACTGAGGTCCAAAAATAAACTCAAATCTTCTGGCTACCACGTCCTGTTAAGTTTACAGTTGCAATCCTAATTGTCTTTACAGCCTGGTTTTGATTGGGTCCTTGTCTAATCTCTTCTATCCTAACACAGACAGAAATTTATACATGTTTATTCATGTGTTCCCCGTACATTTTAAGTTCACTTTCTGCTGATTCTTCTTCTCCGACATCAAATTAACCACAGCCTACTTTGTGTTTTGTTTTCCCCGTTGGGCAGGCACGGGTCTCCAGCGTGGCAGACGAGAATCCGACCTGCTGAGCCACCGTGGCCCACCCAACAGCGAACTTTTAAATGCTCGTTTATGTTATAGCTTGCTACAAATATTATGCTTCCATTCTAAATGGTATGGCACACAAGCGTTATACCTGACGTGTCTTTGAAAACCTCATGAAATTTAGCAGTTTCCAGAACATGGCAGAGGCCACATCAATGCCTGCACCTATCAAATACATGACTGTGCACACACACACACACGCATTTTGGAGAGCTTGAGTTTTCAAAGAGCTGAAAACTCTTCATTTCAGAATGAAGACACATGCTAGTGATTTTAGCTTGTGCTTGGAAAAGTAGGTATTTGAGTTATTCAACCTCACTTGACAGAGTCCCTGGCAGATGTATACTAAAGAGATGACCACAATGCCCCTGAAAAATGTGGTCTCTCACATAACTGAGCTTTCTAGAGGTAAGATCATGCCAAAGTTTGTAACATTTCCCCCAATATAAGATTATTAGCAAGGATACAATCTTGAAAACAAAGGAGCACCACTTATTTGATTTCCATAAATTTTCTTCAAAAACTAGAAATATAACAATGTCTTTTTAAATGCGTGGGCATTGGTTTTTACACAAAAGCGAACTTGCTTGCATGCTTTCTCCTTATTATACCCCAATCCCCTCCATTCTTCTGACTTAATTCAGATTCCTTTACTTTATTGTCATGCCTATTAAAGCATTTCCAAAAAAGTGCTTTTCGCTTTCCAAAAGTATTTGAAAGTGTTGGGTTCAATTTTGGTTCCAGATTAATTTAGAATAATCACATAAGTTGTTGACAAATAAACATTGAAGAAATTTTTATGAAGGATAATCTTGGCAAACCACAATGGCCTTTAAACTTTGCTTTAAATTAAAATTCTTGCAGTTTATTATGTTACTTTGTGCCAGGATAAGGCCATAAACTGCTCTCATATTCAAAAGAATGTTTCCATTTAAAATTTACATTTACAAGTCTAATAAGATGTTGTAGCTCATTCTATTCACAGAAAATCCACTGAGTTGCATAACTTAACTTTATTAGAAAACCAGCTCACATTGTTTCTTGGAACAATTTAAGTTAGTACATTGTGGGTTTTTTGTTTGTTTTCATGATGGAATTTTGGGGGTAAAGTTAGAAGTAATCACAGATTCTTTAAATGATATTAATAATTGGGTGGTTTAACATATATATAGTTGATACTCATTTTGAAGGTAGTGTGTTCAATGATACATTGATTGAAAATCAGTTTTGAACTTCAAATTATTTTATGATTAGCTTGAGCAAATTATATGGAGTATTTTAAGTTGAGTTTAATTTTAGATTATGATTTATAGGAGGCATCTAGAAAACTATATTAAGTACATTAAATCCAGATGGCATACGGCTTCATACACAAGAGATGTCTCATCAACTTTGAGAAATATTTTGGCCAATAAGTTTACGACTCATTCTTCAGAAAGCTTCCTAAATTATAGGTCAGTTCTTTGAGAACAGGAATTACAATTCTTAACATTCTTGCAGAGTTTCAAAAATTTAAATTATTCTACATAATTGGTCAATGTTTATTTTTTAAAAATGTAAATACTTGCAAATAATTTTGGCAATTATCTGACACTTTCAAATCCTGCATTTTGAGGGTTGAACGATTTAAATTCTATTCGTGATGGGTGTTTCTCTCAGAAAATATATTCATTACTATCCATAAGCATATATCAGAAATAAAAATGGAAAAATATGACTAAATTGGCCTCAGTGAGAAAATTGATATCAATTTCTGTGAGAACTGAAAAGACCTGAGTTTTATTTTGATATCATATTAAGTGATTCTGTAATGAAGTTCTGGCCTGGTAGAGTTGGAGCTATTCCAGAGGACCATAAAGCATCTAGATTAAGTCATTTAAAGTAGTTGAGATGTATTATGTAACCTAGAGAGAGGCAAGAGTTTTCTGGCCATTTGTAATCTTCTCTCACATCTTTCCATAAAAGACCACAGAAAGTGGCTCTGACCACAAAGAAAAGTTGACATGCACAGAAAGCCAGCTCAGCTGCACCGTGGGAGAGCTTTCCCAAAGCTGGTAAGGAGCAGAGATGTGCTATTGGACCTGAGATGACACTAAGAGCATCTAGTCTATTTTGTGGCTGGTAAACTACTAATATGGATGATTTAAAATGGCCTGGAAGGCGTGCTGGGCCACTCCACACAAGCAAGGCCCAGCATGCGTGTGCCCGGCCGGCTGGGCGATGCTGTGCTTCGTGGTTGAAAAGTAATTAGACCTGGGAAAATGAGGCCCCAAGAAGCCGAGGGCAAAATGTCATCCTATGCACCCTTCGTGCCAGCACGCGGGAAGGGCACGGGAAAAAGCACCACACGCTTCAGTCAACTTCTCAGTTTTCTAAGAAGTGCTCAGAGAGGGGGAAGACCGTGTCTGCCAAAGAAAAAGGGAAATTGGAAGACATGGCCATGCAAAATGAGGCCGTTATGAAAGAAAAAAACCTGTATTTCTCTTAAAGGGGAAACTAAAAAGGAAGTCTGGTTACCCAAGGGGACCCAAGAGGCGTCCTTCAGCTGTTTTCTTATTTTGCTCTGAGTATTGCCCAAAAAATCAAAGGTGAGCATCTTGGGCTGACCTTTGGCAATGATGCAAAGACAGCGGGAGGCATGTGGGGTGGCAGTGCGGATGGGACGCAGCCCTGTGCAAAAAGGCTGCTAAGCTGAAGGAGAAATATGAAAAGGATATTCCTGCACGGAGCTAGAGGAAAGCCCGAGTCGTCAAGATGGAGAGATGAAGAAGATGAGGAGGAGGAGAAGGAGGAGAAGAAGAGAGATGAAATAGTTGGTGATGATGAACAAGTTGGTTCTAGAGCATTTTTTTCTTGTCTATAAAGCATTTAAACTCCCTGCACACAACTCGCTCCTTCTAAAGAAAAACAACAAAGCAACACAGAAATGTGAGGCTGTGGATGATTTGCTTTTCGATGACACAGTGCCTTTTTTTTGGTATATTCAACACCCTACGAGTGTGTCTCTAGAAAGCCCTGTCCTTGTGGTCTTGATAATAGGCACTAACACTTCCTGGTGCGACACGGGGGTTGTAAATTGGCATGGACATTCAGAGCAACTTCCCGTTGGTGCACAGCAGAAATGAGTTATATATGGGGATGGGAGTGTCCTCATCTTCAGTTGTCTTTGATGCCACCTATCCAAGATAATTGTCATTCTGCTGACTCTACTATTGAAGAAAAAAGTTGCAGCTGCTTTGCTGACATTGTGAAGCTTCAAAGTGAATAAATTTTTTTTTAATGTTAAAACAATGAAATGGGTGCCATAAAAGCAGTTTAAAATTGGTTCAACAAGTTAAGGAGAAATAATAGACCACACCCTGGTGCTTACGTGCTGTGTATGTATAGAAAAATAATAACTACCTTCAATTATTAATGTATGGTTAATCTACATGGGGAAGCAATAGTTGCTGTTATAGCAGATGAGAAAACCAATACTTACAGACACTATCTACCTTGGACATGATCACACTGGCATATATTTGAACCAAACGCCACTTCAAACTAATACCTGTACCTTTTGGGGTAACTGTGGATGGCACCAGGTAGCATTTATAAAATAGCAAATATACTGCCTGGTACTGAGTAGATATTGAATAGTAGACTTTTTTTCTTAGGTTTATTAGCAACACTTACAGCCTAGGAAAATTCTAGACAGTGAAAAGACAAATATTTTACATATTTCCCTATTTCTCTTTCAGCTCTATATAGTCTGCTTACAATTCTGTAAAATGCTCATGAGCATAATATAAAAAAAGAAAGAGCATAATAAGTTGTATCTCTGCTTTATGCATTCTAACACTTTAATTCTGATAGTGACAATGGTTGCAGTAGAATCTAGTAGTAGGTTTCCTACTTGCAACCTAAAAAAAAGAGGTCATTTCTTATATAATAATCCCAAATTCCACTATCTATTAATTGTGGGTTTCATGATCTATTAATATATGTGAATTGGGGCGGGCCACGGTGGCTCAGCAGGTAAGAATGCTTGCCTGCCATGCCTGAGGACCCAGGTTCGATTCCTGGTGCCTGCTCATGTTAAAAAAAAAAAAAAATATATATATATATATATATATATATATATATGAATTATCCAAGAATCCTTCTTAAATCTTAACTAAACTTTTTTTGTTTTTGGACTATATGGTTGAAAGGACAGGAGAAAAGTCATACTTCCTATCCATATTGTAAATATTCTAACTTTTAAACGATCTCTTTTATCTAATGTTTCTTCAAGAAATTTATACTTGTCTTATTTTGTCTTAAACATTGTGTAAAACACTGAAAATAAAGTAGCATGCAAATAATTCACCGTGCCTTATTAACTTGTCCTTTGGAATCTGTACTGCAATTCAGAAAGTATAAGCTGCAAGCATAATAGAGCGTGATAAGTGCTCAAAGCCAAAAGGACAAGAGTGTCACAAGATCATACACAGGGAAATCTTGTCCAATAGGACTTTCAGAGAAAATTCCACAAAGAAAGCAATGTTAAACTGAAAACTGCTAGAAATTACTAGTTGTTATTCCTTGTTTTGATTTTGCTTAATATTAATGAAAAGTTTTCAGCTCTCCAAGTCATACTTGAAATAAATTTTATATACACAATTAGTATCTTTGGATTGGGACTTAGGAGCCAAAAAACAAGCACAAAAATATTGTTGAACACTTAAGCTATTATAAGAGTACACATGACATCTTCCAAAACCGTGTTTTAGATTGGGTATGCATTCATCTGCCCTCTGCCTACTGCAAAGGGTGGGGCTATTCGGTGTGACTCTGCCGACCTCGTGTGTGTGTGCACGTGTGTGTGCATGTGTGTGTGTGTGTGCATGTATGCATGTGCATGGTTTTCTAATCATCTCAGAGAGGTATTACATCTGATGACATAATCTATAATTTCTTGCCTAATATTTCCTAGGCATGAGCACACAACCCCAAAACACAGCTTGACTGATCCATTGATTCTTGGAGATCAAGTAAAATTTCAGAAAATTAGAAAACAAAAAACAAAAATAATTAATAAACAGATGAATTTGGAGTATTTAAAAATAAAAGGGTTATATGTATAGCTGCTCCGTACTTCTGTATAAGTGCTTATGTGCCATCTTGGTTATAAATGCAGAAAAGTGAATATGATTACTGATTGCTAAGAGATCACTTTATCCCATGGCTCACTAGGAAATCACACCTGGCCACTGGCAGAGCATCGTAATGAGCAGCACCTGAGTAAGTAAAACTGCCTATCAGTTCTTACATGTGAAAACAAATGCAAAGGAGCTGTTCATTTGCAATACCAATAATGGAACCAAAGAGTAAAAAATGTCCCCAAGGAAAGAAAATGAAATCTGAACATCAGGTAACTGGTATAATGAAATAATCACACACTCTAGAGATGGATATCAATTTTTCTCATCATTCTGTCAAGAATAAACCATACAAGATTTTAGCAATATATCTAACACAAAGACTTATTGATTGCTTGCCTGTGTGAGGCTTTGTTCTACAATATTTACTTATTTTTACTTTCAAGATTACTTATCTTCAATTTCACAGATCAAGACATTGAGGCAGGTTAAGAATGGTAGTTTTAACCTATTTCCATATATTTTCATACTATTCCGTTCAAGTGGTGGAGTGTAATTCCCCTGCAGCATGGGCTGGACTTGGTGACGTGCTTCTAGTGAAGAGAACATCTTAGAAGTGTAGTGTGTGGCTAGACTGTGTCATAGAGGGCATTTATGCTTCTTTCTTGACCTTTCTCTCAGACCATTTGCTCTGAGGGAAGCCAGATACCATGGCACGAAGACATTCAAGTTGTGCTCTGAAAGGAGAGGCCATGAGGTCTCCAGCCAACAGACAGCAAGGAACAGAGACCTCCTGACAACATCTAGGTGTGTGAGATTAGAAGTGAATCTTCCAGCCCCACTCAGAACTTCAGATGATTGCAGCTATAGCTGACCCACAGAAAACATGAGATAATAAATGTTTCTTGCTATAAACTAAGGATTTTGGGGGTAATTTTTTACACAGCAAAAGATAGGGTGAGTTAATTGACTTGTCTAAGTGGAGGATATGAGAATTAAAATCAGAATCTGGCTCTCCACAGCCAAGCTCTGTGTGTGAAAGGCCACTAATAAAGACCATCACTTGTGAGATATGACCAGGTGCCGAGAACCTTCATCAACCCAACAATAGCCCCATACAGACAATAATATCGCTTTATTTTACTCAGGCTCAGACAGGTTCCTTTACTTGTCAACACCACCATACCACCCAGGTGAAGAAAGCAAATAATATTAAGGATTAAATTAGGGCTATACAAATTGGCAAAATTAGGAAAAGAGTATAGACTTGATGTTGCAATTTTATATCGCTGCTACCTAACTATAGGAGAACTTGGTAAACTGGATTAAGACGAAGCTTGAAATCATTTTATAGCATGATTATTATAAATGCGGTAGAATTGTGGATGATAATGTCTAAGTGAAGAGGATAAAATAAGAAATCAATGTGTACATATGTACCAGATGAGAGACTGAAGGTGAAATGTCACCTTTTTGATGTAGTCCTGTCATAGACCAGCCATTTTTTTTCTTTAAAGGGCCTGATAGTAAATATTTTAGGCCCTGTGTGACATAGATCTCTCTTGTAACTACCCAACTCAGCTGGCATTGTGTATAAGCAGTAATAAACCATAATGAATGGCTGTGGCTTTGCTCTAATGAAGGTATTATTTACAAAAATAGGTGGTGGGCTGCATTTGGCCCAATTTAACTGGACAGTTAAATTTTAAATTTTTCAAAATATTTTTGAAATTTTATCAAAATATAAAGTGTTTGGTATCAAAGAAACAACAGATATCTCTGTGGTATATTTTAGTTTGTAGATTAATATAAATTATTGGATTCCTGGTCTTATACAATGCTGATCATAAGTGGAAATTGGAGCACATAGAAAGAATAACAAAAATTACCAGCAGATTCAGTTGTACTCCCTGAACACAAATGAAAACACAAATCATTACTGAGTTATTCTAGGTAAAGAGAGGGGAATGGAAAGAGAGAGAAAGGGAAAGAGAAGGAGTGGGGGGAGAAAGAGTGTGAGAGAGAGAGAGAGAGAGAGAGGGAACAAAGCAGGGTAGATACTGAAGGTTTAACACAGAGAACATTGTCAAGACAAGGCAAAGTTGCTCAAAGTGCAAAAAATATAGTGTGAAGAGGATGTTAGCTATTTTTCTACATTAACAAAGTAGACTAATATATAACCATTAAAAATAATATATATAAAGAAAGCAGAATAGGTAATAGAGAGGAATGCATTCCTTTGGTTTGAGTAAATTGCAGAATATTTTATAAGCATTTGGTACATGACGGTAGATACAGGAATGTATGAGAATTCAGTCTGTTAGAAAGTACACATATGTTCAGTGGAATGAAAAATGACTGCAGTAGAGAAATTAGTATTGGATAGACCTGATCAACATGAATAAATCGATATCCTTACAAGTTTTCATATATAAATTATATTTATACCTATGGTAGGTGAGTGCAGCCAAGGGAAAATAAAAGATTAATCTGATCAACAGCAGAACATTTACTGCCTTTTCATCTTCATCTTTGGTATATTCTTTGACTCTGGTCATGATGCTCTTTACTCCTTCTGTATCTCGTTTCCTTCATATCAGGTTCAAAAATGAACAGAAATTAATAGTTATATTAATGAAATTACTTTGTCAATATGTTTATCTGCTTTTCTCCCATCTTAATAGGAAGATAATCTATTAAAACCATGGAATGTAGAAAAGACAGAAAAAATTATATTTTTATATGACCTTTGTATTTTTCTTGTACTTTTTTTATATGATCATTGCATTTTTGTTGTACCTTTTTTTACTTAGCAAAATGATACTTTGACATGTGGCCTGTACTGACGAGATAAGTGTGCATGCAAGTATTATTGGATCACCTTTCCTTCTACATGTGATGGACCCTCACTTAAAATTTGCATATGCAACTTTGTCACCAGCCGTCTGCATCCTGAAACCAAACCGAGGTATAAGGGAATGAGTTCTTCGACAGCAGGGACTATAAGGTACTCAATTTTGCATCAACAACTTTGGCACAGTTGCCTGGTGTATAGTGGACCCTCAACAAAGTTGTATTAAATAAATAATAATTGTTGAAAAAGGAAAAATTCCAGTTTTTCAAATTTATTCAAATCATATTTTTGACATACTGAAAACAGTTTTGGTGGGTCTGTGGAAGCTTTGTGAAATGCAATGATAACTATGGGTGTTGAATCCAAAACAGAGAACATATGTGCTCACAATGAATTGAAGTAAGTAGTGGCCTGAAAGGAAAGTCTACCCTCTGTCCAGAAGTTGCGACCATCTGTTTAATCATAATTGTTAAAGAAAAAAAGTGATTTTTGAGGTTTTCTTGATAATACTTAACAATATTATAAGGTTTTGGTATTATATGCAAGAATGTAGTGAATTCAGAGCTTCTTTTTACCAGATCAGTGCTCTTACTAAGTTAATTTCATACGAACAGTGTGGCCGAATAAAGTGATTTGAATAAAACAAGAAAAATGGTGCGTTACTCAAGTGCTAGTATAGACAAGCTGCATAGTTTAGGTTAAAAGAAGACACCAAGAATTTCACCAATGAGTAAATAAATCAGAACCAGTGTGGATCACTAAATCCAAGCATAGTATTTTCCATATGCTCAATACCTTCAGACAATGAAATATAATATATAGCTGATTCCATTTTAATTAGTTTTTTACTTTCTAGGTCATCAAAAACTCTCTAAATCATCAAAACAAGCATGATGTTATATATTTCAGGTTTAGAGTTTTAAAAGAAATGCAAATTTTACTCATAAAATTGAACAATGGACTGAATTCTTAGTTACATAAATTATAGAAAATAAACTATATTCATTCTTACCACGATTAAGAGTACATTATTTTATTGTACCCTTATACTTTTTTTTAGCAGTTCAAATTTCAGACCTACTTTCAAAATTAGAAAAGGAAATTAAGGTAAATTACAGTATGCCTTCAAAAAAACTTAGCATACCAATATCAAAGAATAAATTATGCAAACAAACATAGGGATGAAACTCGCGATTCTGTTTTGTGAATAAGTGAGGCACAAAAGCAGATGTATTGTACCTCTTTGATACTTTCATTTAAGGAAAGACAAACAAATTGTTGATACAAATCAGAATAGTTACCTGAGATGTGGGGACATGGGGGAGCAGAGGTTCAGGGTTTGGGTAGGCATTAATTGGATGGCGCATGAAGGAATTTTGGGGTGCTCAAACTTATGTCTTGAACAATTTGTGTACCTAAGATTAATGTATTTGCAATAAGTCAATGAAAAATCTTGATAAAATTGCTCAACACATAGTAAGCACTACAGTAGCATTTCTTGATGGAACAGGAATATGTTTAAGCATTTTCTTTATAATAAAATAAATAATCATCAAGATGGTGACATTTCCCCTAGAAACAGCCAAACAAAAGAAAAGATTCAACTCTGTTGTTACTCTAGAAGACAGTCAAGACTGGAGAATGACTCTATCAATGCTGTATTAAGGGAGGAATAAACACCTTACAATAAGTAGGAGAATACCATAGGCCGTCTTGCCAGTCACAACCCCTGCCTCAGGCTCAGATCCAGATGGTTGAAAATGTCAACCAGCAGAGACATTCTGGCCTAGGCACCTCCCGATGTGGTCACTGATTGCAGAACCACCCACGGCAGCAGCTTGGAGTCCTGCACACATTCAGGCATGGGGCACCGAGGTTACACAGACCCACGATGGGTCTGCAGTGCCTACACATATGCATTCAAAGCAGCACCCTGGAAACCAAAGGGACACATGACAGAACTTCTGGCAAGCTGTGCACACTCCCAGCCTGGGCCCGAATTGCTCATAAATTGAAATAAAATTATGTGTCTTTCAACACTGACCCCACCTGGCTTTGCAGGCTGTGATCCCCCAAAGTGGAAGTTACCAGACAGAGAAAAAACACATGGAAAGGGGAAATGGAGCATCTCTATGGCAGTGTAGACTCAGGATGGATAACTAGAGTGAAAGGTCCAGAGCATGATAGAGTAGTTTAAAAAATAACAGCTCCCAGAGAGGAATATTTGTAAAAATAAAGAGAAAAGTCCAGGACTTCCAGAGAGGGAACAGAGGAAAGGAAATCCTCTCTTGGAGAGGAAATAGTCACACATATCAGGCAAATCTTGAAAGTTTCTGCACATACCCAGGGTAAGAAGCAAATGCAGAAAGACTTGAGAAAAAACAATTAGCCAAGGGCTGCTCAAAGTTTTCAACATAAACTGGACCAAGCATTGAAGAAGAGCCTTATAACACTGCCAATTTACAATAAACTCTTATGCAAGAAGAAAAAACTGATATCCAAAGTTAGCACATCAAAATAATAAAGTACCCAGACATCAACAAAAGATCACAAATCAAACAAAGAAACAGGAAAGATGGCTCATTCAAGAACACAAATTAAGCAAGAGAGGAAGCAAAACATTGGAACAATTAGTCATAGACATCCAATCAAATCTTTAAAATCAGCTTAATGAGCTAAATGAAAATATAGTTATAGAACTAAAGGGTATCAAAAAGATCATGCATGAACAAAAAGAAGAATTAGAAGGTTTAAAAAGAAGCATAACAGAATTTACCGTAATGAAAAATATAATAATGGAAATTAAAAATACCCTATGCACAGGTAGTTCAGTGGTTAGAATGCTTGCCTTTCATGTGGGAGACCCAGGTTTGATTCCCAGACCATGCACCCCCCCCAAAAAAAAAATACCCTAGAGGCATTTGACAGAAGACTTGAACAGGTAGAAGGAAGAATTAGCAAACTAAAAAATAGGACAATTATAATCATACAATCTGAAGAGCAGATGGAGAAATTAATGAAAAAAGTCCACAGAGCCTATGGGCCTGTGGGGACATACAAAGATATGGCACTTAAACAACCCACTCTTAAATGACCAATGAACTAAAGAAAAATTCACAAAGAAAAATCATGAAATATCTTGACATGATAAGGACAAAACTCAACATAGCAAAGCTAGTGCTTAGAGAAGGCAATGCTAAGAGGGAAATTTACAGCTCTAAATGCTTACGTTAGAAAAGAAGAAAGATCAGCACACCTAGAGCAGAAAAATGAGAGCAAAGTAATACCAAAGTCGGCAGAAGGAGAGATATATCAAAGATTAGAGTGGTGATAAATGATAGAATAAAAACAATATAGAGGATCAACGAAGACAAAAGTTGATGTTTTGAAATGATCAATATTTGATCAAAATATAAAAATGATATTTTGCTAGACTGATAAAGGAAAAAAGTGAGTAGATTCAAATAATTAAAATGAATAATTAAATGGGGAGTATTATTGCTGACCCCACAGATATAACAAGGATTATAATAAGATGCTACGAACAACTATAGGCCAATAAATTAGATAAATTGGATGAAATGGACAAATTCCTGGAAACACACAAAGCATTTGACTCAAGAAGAAATAGAATATCTCAATGGATCAATAATAAGTAAAGAGATTGCACTGGCAATCAAAAACCACCCAAAAGGAAAAGCCCGGGACCAGATGGCTCCAATGGTGAATTGTACCAAACATTCCAAGAGTCAATGCTTCTCAAACACTTCCAAAAAATGGAAGAGGGGGTAATACATTCCAACTCATTCTATGAGGTTGGTAACACGCTAATACCAAAGCCAGATGAAGACATCACAAGAAAAATATCCATATACTAAACATTCCTCATGAACGTACCAGCAGTAATCCTCAACAAAACACTAACAAACTGAATCCAACAGCACATTAAAAGAATGATATACCATGTTGAAGTGGGTACCAGATGTGCAAGGGTAGTTCAACATAAAATCAATTAATGTAACAAACTGCATTGATAAGACCAAAGGAAATAAATCACATCATCACCTCAGTTGATGCAGAGAATGCATTTGACAAAATCTAACACCCTTTCTTGATAAAAACACTTATAAGACAAGTAATAGAAGGAAACTTCCTAAACATGTTAAGAGTCATATAAGAAAACGTCACAGCCAGCATCATACTCAATGGTGAAAGAATGAATTCTTTCCCACTATGATCACTGACAAGACAAGTATGCAAACTGACCCCACAGTAATGTTAGCTAGAGCAATTGGGAAAGATAAAGAACAGTAAAAAAGCATCCAAATTGTAAAGGAAATAAAACTGTCCCTATTTATAGATGACATACTATAAATAGAAAATCTGAAAAGTCCACAAAAATCTACTAGAGCTAATAAATGAATTTAGCAATGTGTCAAGGTAGAAGATCGACATGCAAACATCAGTAGTATTTCTATACACTAGTAATGA
Source organism: Myrmecophaga tridactyla (assembly GCA_004026745.1). Lineage (NCBI taxonomy): Eukaryota > Metazoa > Chordata > Mammalia > Pilosa > Myrmecophagidae > Myrmecophaga > Myrmecophaga tridactyla. The sequence continues at coordinate 55,041 of PVIY010006614.1, read as the reverse complement.
ACAATCCAAAGGGTAAATCAAGAAAAAAATCCATTTCTCATAGCAGTTAAAATAATCAACTATCTAGGAATAAACAGAAGCAAGAATGTATAGAATCCATATATGGAAACCTACAAAATATTGCTGAGTGATTATAAAGGCAAACAAATGAAAGGACATCCTATGTTCATGGATTGGAAGGGTGAATATTATAAAAATATCATGTCTACTTAAAGCTAATTACAAATTTATTGCAACTTCAATTAAAAATCCCCACAACCCTGTTTGTAGTAATGGAACAGACAATCATCAAATTCATATGGGAGAATAAGAGGCCTCTAATAGTAAAAACATATTGAAAAAGAGGAATAAAGAAGGAGGCCTGACATTTTCTGATTTCAAAACTTATTATGATGCTACAATAATCAAATTAGCATGGTATTAGTGCAAGGACAGACACATAGACCAATGAAATAGAATTGAGAGTTTCAAAATATACCCTTACAGCTATGGCTGGCTGTTTTTTACAAGGTCCATTCAGTGGAGAGAGAATAATCTCTGGAATATATGGTGCTGCAAGAACTAAATAACTATACAAGAGGGAATAATCCCTGGAATAAATGGTGCTGGGAGGACTAAGTAACTATACAAAAAATTAAGGTGAAACCCTACCTCACACCATATAAAAATTAATTCAAAATTAAACAAAGTCTTAAGTATAAGAACCCAAATAAACAAAAAGAAAAATTCCTAGAAGAAAACATAGGGAAATATTTTCAGGACCTTATGATAGGCAATGGGTTTCTTTTATATTGTATCAAATTTTAGTGGGCTGATTATGCAAATGCATCATTTTGCTTGTTTGTTTTGGTTGCAAATGGACACACTACACATTCTGTACTAAGGCATGGTATGTGACAAGAATGATACACATAGTTGTGCTGGCTATGTATTGTGCAAACATTAAGTACCACTCTCATCATAGGTGAATGAGCACCCAATGAGCTGTCCATTGCACCACCCCGAATATACATACATACACATATACATACATCATTACATACATACTTGCACACATGCATACACAGAATATTCTTGTCAAAATATATATAATTCCCAGAATGATCCAGATAGGCTTTTAATATCAAACTGTGTCTTCTCATATTTAAAATGACTTCATATTGTAAAAATACATGAAAAATTCTTAAGACTGTTATATAATCAGTTTTCACAAAGGATCATCAAGTTGCTAGAATAAAATACTTTTATTCTCTAAAATCATAACCCTCATATGGGTTTCCTACACATATTGCAGTGGGATTGTGTGTGCAATATGAATATTAATCTAACTCTATAAAATCTCATGTGATTCCTTAACATAGTGCAAAGGTAATTATGGCTTTTAAATACACATCTAGAACTAGATAATTATAGAGAACTGATGCTGAATAGACACATATATCCAATTTTTAAGTTAATGTAATGGAGCCATTGAATCTCACTCAGAAAGGTTTATTGGGAATTAATTAAACAATTAAGAACTACTTAGGAAAACCACAATGTGCATTGAAATTTTCTGTTTTGTGGGAACATCAAAAGTTACAGTTGTCCATAAATTAGTGAACAGAAGCTGTCACAGTTCAAAAGAAAATGTTAATGTAACATGATTAAGAGTAGCTTCATTTTGGGGATAGATCCAGGCTGAGATTTGAATAATGGGTTTTAGTGAAATAGCAGACAAATAAGTGAGACAAATGGCATTATCAAAGAACATGACGGTTTGGAGGAGCAAGGCATACTTGGAAAAGAGTTTGGGCGTTTATGCTGAGAAGAAATGAAAAGTATAGGTAGAAAATAAGAATTGAGCCGGAAGATCCTTCACTCCCAGCTAAAGATATCTCACTATCCTGTAGGCAGCATGGTGCTATTGATTCTGAAATTAAAGGAAAACACAATGAAAGTTAAAGTTCAATCCAGAAAACTTCTATTGGGATATGTAGAATGAGGTCAAATGTTGATAAAGATCAGCCAATTAATTAATCACTAACCTTATCTATTAAGCATATTTTACATATCATGAAAGTGGTCCTAGCATTCAAGAGAACAAAAACCACCCCCGGTAAAACAGCAGCAACCAAATGTCCCTACAATCACTTCCACTCCAGAAACGATCTTTCCTGTTCTTATTAAACTTCAGACCATTACAAGGACCTTTTTTTCCCCCTTTTTTTTTAACTAAAAATAATAGCTAGGTATCTCACTATTTGGGTTTTACTCACCTTGTCATCTCATTAAGGAAACGCTATCACAGAAAGCATATTATTAAAATACCCTTTCAAGTGTTCTCCGCAATTGCAAGAAGAGTGATACTGTTTGTTATATGTATTTGCACTTATGAAATGTATACTTTCATGTGAAGACTTGTTTCTCAATTTCATTCTGTAAATTGAAAACATTAAGGAAGAACTATTTCATTGCTGACTCATGTATTGCCTTGAAATTTTAATGAGGAAGTTAAATGAGAGGGCAGGAAGAAGTGGTGGAAGCAAATAGGTTAAACAGGATGAAGAAAAAAAGAGTAACACAAAGGTGGTTTAGATGGATTGGAAATTTATAGAAATGGAGGAAATCATATTCAGCAATAAACTCAGCAACATAAGTCTAAAGAGGGAAAAAGGAGAGTATTAAAAGTAAATATTCATATGCTAGAGTTAAAATCACAAATGACATGGAGAAAGTCAGCCTTTTCTGAATCACTTAAAGTACATGTGCAAAGTATATATTTTTGGAACGACATAAGATAGTCTTGGAGTGCATGGAACTCAAAATATGACATTATTTTAGATTGAAATGATACATATTAAAAGAGTTAAAAATATCCTGGTAACTACTAAAGGCAGAATAAAGATATTGACAGTTTCATAAGTTGAGAATCAAGGGCACTGAGCCAACATTTTCAGAAGCGCTGCCTTTCTCTTGAAACCTGCTCTTCTTTTTCCAGACTACACCCTACCACCTGGATAGTATCAAGTTTTACCCTGAACAATAAGTACAATGTGGGTTAATTAGAAAGTAAAAAAATCCGTTGTTCTTAGATACTACTTCTTACTTTGATATTTTTTCTAACAAGTGGATTTAGAGTGAGCCTTGAGCAGAGTGAAATCGAGAAAGCAAATATAAAATTTTCACGTATAATAGGGGGAGAAGCATTAGGTAGAAACAATTCACTGTCTAGTAATTAGAATATGTTAGCGGATTGTGGGAAAGGAGTTGTGGAGGTGAGCTGTTTTACAAATGATCTACAAATCCCATTTAAAGCACCCATTCTTACCAATAGGTAGTCTGAAGAAATTAGTCAGTATCTGCGTGAAACACAGTAGATGGGTGGAATGATGAGTGAGTACACATTTGCCTTTGGAATCTAAGACCCCATGATAGTCACAGCCCAACTTGCTCTTTGAAGATAATCACACAGAGTCCTCACCAAATGCCTGGTGATTTGCAACTATAATCCATATTGAAGAGAGAGATGACTTGAAAGCCTGCCTGTGTGGAGGCTTTCCATTGGTTGGCTTCTCTCTGGTGTCTTCTAAGTTCTCAAATTATTATAGTATCTCAATAGATTTTTTTAGGTAGGTACAATAACTTCTACAACTTCTCTGAGTATAGTGATTTAAGCATTTACTTTGAAATTCTTTGATTTTTTTAATTGCTTCCTTTGGGATTTTAGGTCCTTCCTTCTGTAATTGATGGTTTTCCTCATATGGCTGCCAATGTTTGGTTCTTTATTCAGTTTATAGAATATATTGCCAATTAGTTGGTTTGGCTTTCCTTTGTTGATGGGTCTGGACTTTTTCCATTCATGGGAGGTAATTTTGGGAACTCTTAAGTGTGCAGGTGTCGATAGAGCACGTCTGCTTTTGGTCTTCCCTAGTGGGGCAAGCCATTGGCAGCAACGTGGGTCTAAAGGGGGAAAAAAGAATATTAAAAGTAAATATTCATACAGTAGAAATAAAACCACAAAGACATGGAAAAAAGCCACCCCCTTCTAAATCACTTAAAGTACATGTGCAAAATAGATTTTCAGAACAACATAAACTAGACTTTAAGTGTTATCAGCCTGTATGGTCCTCAAACGTCAGAAAAAAAAGTATTTCAAATCAGAGAACAAGCATGAGCAGAGCTGTCCTGAGTAATGTGGGCTGTGTTCACCCTCTTTGTGCCTGGATGCTCATGACGACACAGAAGCTAGTGATGCAGTGGCAGCCTTTTGGGCCTCTTCCATGTAAAGCATCAGTCCAGAATTGTTATCATAGCCCCACCCCCTTGGACACAGACCCCTCTAATTGTGCTGAGATTACATTCTCAAGATCAACTTCTGTTCCAACATAGTTTCTGGAGTTTGAACTATCACCTGGGCATTGTAGACTGAAGGAAACACAGAAGGACCAACATGTCTCTTTTATCTGGAGGATTCCTCTTTTTCATTCTGTCTCTCTCTTTTACTCTATTCACATGCACAAACATGCATAAATGGTATGTTATATGTGTGGGTATTTAGGTGTGGTGCTTATATTAATATAAAGAACATGCATAGATTTTTGTTTCGTTTTTTCCAAAAAGTTATTTTCTACTCTCTCTGTCTCTCTCTGTCTCTCTGTCTCTCTCTCTGTCTCTTTGTCTCTCTCACACACACACATACACATAAACTTATTCATGCACATATGAGCAAAATTTTCAGTATGGAAAACATAATTGGAAAATTTCAGGAAAACAGAACTGCTAGGGTTTTATATAGTTTGTTTCTCCCCAAATTGTACCAATTTATACTTCTGGCAATAATGATTATTACAAAATATTTTAATGTTTGTCAACACAGTGAATAAAAATCAATATCTAATTTTTTTTGAATATTTCTGTTTCCTAATGAGGTTAAGTTTCTTTTCAGGTGTTAACATTTACATTGATTTTATGTTTCATTCACAGGCAGTGCATATTTTTCCAGTAGATCAGTTGTGTTTTCAAAACGATCTCCATGAGCACTTTATGCTCCATAGATTTAAATCGTTTATAACATATTATGTTTGTTTTGTAATTGCTTGAAGCTCCTTTTTAAATATTTTATATGCTATGTTGCACCACAAGTAAGTTTACAATTAATCATGATGTCTGTCAATTCCTTTGCAACAATTACATGTTGTGTCCTTTGTGAAAAGTGTTTTTCCTTCCAAAATTATGAAATGAGGCAATCTTGTGCTTCTTACCTTTAATTTTATTTCTGAAGTAACTCCGTTTTTAATAGACTTCATTTTTTAGAGCATGTTTCGGTTTACAGAAAAATATTCAGAAATTACAAAGTCCCATGTGCCTCTCACCCTCATCCCTCTTTCCCAGCACACAGCTTTCCTTTCGTTAGTGTTTTGCATTAGTGTGGTACACTTGTTAGAATTTATGAATGAAATCGATACATAAAGTTTCACTCTTCGTGTTGTACAGTTCTATGGGTTTTGACAAATGCACAATATCATGTCATTATATTACCACCATTGCCATGTCACTCAGAAGAGCTACAACGCACTAAAAAATACCCTGTGCTTCCCCCATCCTCCTGAACTCCCTATTTACTGAACTTTGCATTGTCTCTATAATTTAGCTTTTTCCAGAATGTCTGATAGTTGGAATCATGCAATATGCAGCCTTTTCAAATTGGCCGCTTTCACATGGCAATATGCATTTAAGTTCCTGCTATGTATTTACGTGACTTGAGAGCTCATTTTACCATTTAACGATACTGTATTGTAGTATGTACCCCAATTTGCTTGTCCATTCACCTATTGAAGGATATCTTTCTTGTTTCTAACTTTTGGCAATTATGAATAAAACTGTTATAAACTTTCATATGCAAATTTTGTGGGAACGTAAGGTTTCAACTCACTTGGGTAAATACCTAGGAATGTAATTGCTACATGGTTTGGGAAGCTTATATTCAGCTATGTAAGAAACTGCCAGATTGTCCTCCAAAGTGCCTGTACCATTTTGCATTCCTACCGTCAATGAATGAAAGTCCTGTTTCTTGAAATCCTTGTAAGCATTTGGTGTTGTCAGTGTTTGGATTTTAGCCATCCTACTAGGTGTGTAGTAGTATCGCATTGCTTTAACTCGCAGTTCCCTAGTAATGTACAATGTTGATCATTTTTTCATATGCTTGTTATCTGCATGTCTTTTTTGATGAGGTATCTGCCCTGATCTTTTGCTTATTTTTTTCTAATTGGATTTTTTTGTTGTTGTTATTGATTCTTAAAAGCTCTTTGCATATTTTGGATACCAGTTCTTTATCAGATATGTGTTTTGTAAATATGTCCTTTCATTGTGTGGCTTATCTTTTCAATCTTATTACACTGCTTCATAAAACAGAAGATTTTCATTTCGATGAAGACCAGCATCGTTCTTTTTTCTTTCATGGATATTGCTTCTATTGTTTCATCAAAAAATTTGTTGTCAAATCCAAGGTCATTTATATTTTTCCTATATCATCCTCTAGAAATGGTACAGCTTTGTGTTTTACATTTAGATGTACGATCCATTTTGAGTTTTTTGTAGAAGGTGTAATGGTCTATGTCTAGATTCAACTTTTTTGCATGTAGATGTTGAATTATCCAGCACCATCTTCTCCTTGTTATGATGGTCCCTTACTCATAAAGCTGCTCTTTCCCTTTCTAATGAGTCTGATCTTGCTTTTTAAAAAGCTGTGCCTTTATTCACCGTATTTCATTAAAAACGTACTTTAAAATTTTAAAGATCCTATAAATTAAGCCAAATCCACTAATGTGGGATAGGGGTCACCCTTCTCTGCATAGTATTTTTGTTTTCTTGTTGTTGTTGTTTTTAAACAGCATATCTTAAAGAAATTGTATTGATTCCATCAGTTCAATGCCTACCATCTCACATTTCTCCAAGAGCTATAATTAGGTTCCAGCAAGACCTAAAGCATAAATACATTTCTGATCTACTAAGAGGTGAATTATATTTCAAAAGAATTCGTTTTTTATTGATTTATATTAGCAGAAATATAAATATTGGAGAATATGTTTGGGAATGAATTCCAAACTGTTAAACTATGTTGGAAATAATATGAGATTGGGACAGATTTATTATCAGGAGTGCACCTATCAGATTGGAACTTCTGAATCTGATGTGCTGATTCGAGCAGATGGAAATGGTTCTGAGAGTTTCTTAGGTTGTTCCTCTGACGCTGCTAGGAAACTGTGACCTACATTAAATAAAATCGAGGTGCCAAGGATTCTTGGTTTAATATAGTGAAAAGAATTCAAAGACTTAGTAAGATTGGAATGTTGGAATACTTTTATCAAGTTGAAGGTCTTATATGAAATGCATTTTGTGATGAATATACATCATATAAATCTCTCATTTTATTGATATTCAAGAACAAAGACAATTGCTGTTATTGTTGTTGTTATTGTTTTTAGTTTTTATATCTTTAGACCTTACTATTTTTCACCTTTAAATGATACAGCTGAATTGCAAAAAACAAATGGTGTCCAAATAAAAGAAGATATGCGTACTAATTTGACAAAAAGGAATATGTATCATACTTGTCTAACAAATAGATAAAATATTGAAATGATTCCTAAGTAAGCCGCAGAATAGTAAGTCTCAATGTGGGCACTGTTGCATTTCAGATTGGATTGATAACTCTTCTTCTGCATCCTTTCTCTTCCAGCAGCAGCATCCTAGATTTGTGTGTGTGTTTGATACTGCCAAACTCAATTGATCCAAAAATTGTGGTTTGCTGGCACCAAAATAGACCAAAGTCATGGCACGGTAACTTGTATGTCACTAAATATAAACACAGTTTTCAGACCTCATCTGACTTCACTTAGTGAATTTCAAAAATGCAGATCTGATCATGTCACCTCCAAGTCATCCTATTTTCCTAGAGCTCAAGATCCTTAAAATGATACCAAAGCACGTGTGGACTCTCTTTGCCTAAATTTGAGATATCATCTTGTTATACTTTCCCTTCTTGCTCTCTGCCTTTCAACCAAATGACTTTCTTTCCCTTTCTGGGAAATACCTACTTCTTTCTCACCACAGAGCAGCCTTTGCATATTGTATTCTCTGTCTGAACTTCTCTGTTCTTCACTTTCCTTTGGCCAATTACTTCTTAAATTATTGTCAGATCATATTTCAAGTATTACTTGTTCAGTGTAACTTTTCTTAACCATGAAAGAAAGATATCCTTGTCCTCTGCATCATAGAACTTTCTTTTATGGCATTTAGGCATTTTCATCATTTTATAATTTTATTTATTAATTTTATATTATTTAAGTCATGTATCCTTAGATATTTATTACTGTGATTATTTGACCAAAATACATACTATTTTTTATAGTTAAGAACCTCAGTTCAACAGAGGTTCAACCCAACTCTTATAGAGTTTATAATTCCGTTTCTTTCTCTTGCTCTCTGCCATGCTCTTGGCATATAGTACGTCCTTAATAAATATTTGATAAATAATTGGACAGGTGCATGACATAGGACATACCCAAATGACTTAATAAGGATGAAATGTCACATTTTACTTTTGCTTATGATGCTGACACTTTGAATCATGGAATGGGTATTTATGTTTTAAAATAACCTAAAGAGAATCAGAAGAACAGTAAACATTTAGTCATGTTTCATTTGGCTCATCAGGTAGATGTAAATATATTATTATGGCGACTAAAATTCAAGAGGACATTATTTTTTTGTGATTCGATAATTTTACGATTTTGGTAAGTAGTAAATATTATCATATAAAATCTTAGTATAAGTGTAGGATGATAGTCATTTAGTCTAAGTAAAATGCATTAAAATATACTTTCTTATTAATTTGTAAGCATTCTTTGATATTAAATATATTTCCACTCTGTAACCATTTTCCCCAATTTGTTTTCCTGTTCTAGTTTTAGAAATTGCACTTCCTCAAGTTTCTCTACACACAAAGCTCACTGTCCAGAGACGACACGAACTCCCAGCCATCCTTTGGACAATATGTGGCCATAAGACTCTGCCTGGACCACAGAGATGGGAGTAGAAGACATGTTTGCACCTCCAAGCTCATTCCTTTGAAAAAGAAGTTACTTGTCATGGACCTGTCCCCCCACCCTTCCAGCTGGCTGGGAAATGGGAACAACTGCAACCAGAGCTTTGGCCGCACCCGAAGATGGAAATTCCTGTTTGTAGTGGCAGAAGCACACCACTAGACGCAATCTCCAGGGGCTTCCTTCCAACTGTGTTCTCCTTACCGCTGGGCTTTTCGATAAGTAAGACTCACTTACATTTCATACTTAACGAAGTTATTGCATTTCTTTAGATACCAGTAGTTTATAATAACCCCTAACTAAAACAGTCATACATGTTGAAAATAGTTTTGAGCTTTTCTTTCAAAATTGACTTGTGGGATGTTTTACTTTGTGGAAGCTACATGGTCAGAGCCAAATTTTTGTCAGAAATACTGACTGAAAGAAATGCAAGCTAAAATATCAAACTGAAATCCTTTTTGCTATCTAATTGGAAGAGGTTAAAAAGAAAGGTGATTCTCTGTATTGTAGAAAAGTGGACTCTAAACTATTACTGGTAATGTAAATTAGCAAAAAAAAAAGTTATCAGATGTAAATATGTAATTTCACGTCAAAATTTAAATGCACACACTGATTACCCAAGCAATTCTAAGAAGGAATTCTGCAGAAATACCTACCAGAATTACATAAACTAAAAATACATGTTTTCATTGCAGAAAATTTATAATAATATTACAAAAGGGAATGTGTTAAAAGAATTGCATATATAACATAAATATAATATTGTAGAAATATAGACACAATGGCTATGACCAGGTTACCAAAGAGTAAATATAACATATATCCCACTTGCGTAAAAAATATCCAGTGCATGCATGAGTACATAATACTCGGAAAGATATATAGCAAAATATACTGACAGTTTGTTCTCTCTGGGCTATTTATTATTTGTTATGCTTGTTTTTCCATTTTTTCCATTCATTGATTTATTCACTCATTCATTCCATTCATATATTTGCTGAGAATTATTGATCTGTGGCTCCTAAAATCTGTCAAGCATATAGTAGCATTAATTTAAGGCATTTTATTATAAATTCCTGAATAAAACATGCCTATAAATCCTATATGCATTGTGTCAAGAGGGCAGTGGTTATAGGGGAAAACTTGATTATTGAATTACTTTAATCAGATACATATATAGATTATGTATCCGGTCACATTTTTTTGTTTTCCTTATCAATATCCTATACCTTTAATGCACTTTCTTCCTGACTGATCTGTTGAGAAAACTTTATTAATGCTATTTTCTGTTTCTTTTTTCCCCCTTCTTATAAGCAAAAATGCTAGGAACCAATGCCTGTTGTACATCCTCAGCCCAGTATGGTTGGGCTTATGATCAGTTTACTGTTTTGAGTTCCTGTTCCATTTATGGTTTCCAGGCAGATGAATCTTGTTTTCTGAGATGGTTTTGTCATTTTCCGTTTTACATTGTACCTATCCATGATCCATGACAGGGGCTTAGGAGGAGAAACAATCTCTTTGTTTACAGAGCCATTTTAGCTAAATTTCCTCCTTCATAATATTCTGTATAGTATCACCTTTGCAAAATGATGATATATAACTTTATAATCAGAAAAATAAAAATAATGTATGCAGTGTTCCCTATACATAAAGGAATTATCAAATATTTGCTAAACTTACTATAGAGGATTCTTAACAAAGGCTAGGACATATGCCCCATAGCGGGTCAAGGTCAGTTCTATGGGCATGAAATCAGTGCAGTCTTACTTGGGCCCACTGCTTAATCTAATTCTCTGCCTTTCCCACCATAAATTTTGCAATAATTTTTTAAGGAGGGGCCCTGCATTTTCATATTGCCCTAGGCCCAGCTAATTAAGAGGTTGGCCCTGTTGCAAAGCGTCAGCATTCCAAGGCAAATGCAGCCTTTCTCTGGTCTTCAGGAACCTGGCTTGTTAGCTACTCAGAAAGTTATCATAATGCAATCCATGTGATAGCACTGAGAGAGTACAAGGGGAAGGACCCCCCTACCAGTGATTGGAGAAATAAAAAAGTAGGTCATATGTGAAGGTGTTTGGAAGTTGAATTAAGTATTTATTTAGACTAATATTATCTTATTATAAAAAATAGGAGCAATTTCTTTCCATTGGTTGTTTTGTCTCAAAATTTTTTGCTGTGAGTTGTTTGAAGATTACATATATTTCAAATATTTTATATTAAATGATCTCTCTATGATATTAGCAAAATAATGGCTATGGCTTGCTGTCATCCAGGCCTATATTAATTATGTACATGGACCAAAAATAATTAGTGCTGGAATTAAAAAAATTGAAAGTGGTACAGAAAACAAAAATTTATTTTTACATTTCCCACGCACATTGAAATAATTGGTTAGTTTCAACAAGTTAAAATCAAAATCCAACAAACTTAAGGATCTATTTATATGATGAATTATATTTGTCATAAGTTATTCCCTGGTATTATTACTTTTGAGGTTCTGTATCTCTATTAATTTTCTAGAATTAGTGCTTTTTGTACTTCAGATGTATTGGCACAAGTGGATATATAGAGATGTATATTTTGTCTTATAACAATTTCAGGCTGATTCAATTCTCTCTTTAGCTTGTATCTCTTGTGAAATTATTTTGGACTTTAATTATATCCAACAATTTGAACAAGAATAAATTAATTCTCGGATTTTGGCTTCCTTAGAAATTTACGTCTTTTATTTAAATGCTGACTGAAGTTCAAGCTTTGTATTCTTCTGTGTATGGTTGAATTTTTCAAAGAAGAATTCAATTCGAATGAGTGCACTCTTCTATTTGTTCCTTGAACACTTAATTAATATTTACATTTATTGTTTTATTTGAAACACCTATATAGAGTTTATGTTTAAACTAAAATTTCAAAACTCTATGAACATGTTCTAAGCTCTTGTTTTGATTTTTATTATCCTTTTAAAAAGTTTAGGCACAGAAATTTTTACTATAATTAGTAAAAATGTGTATTGATTCAAACAAAACTCTTAAAAGATTTTAGCAATGGAAACTTTCTTTTCATGTAAATGTTAGACCACGTCTTGCTAGATCTGCATGATGCATTCACCTCAAGAAAAAAGTAAAAGAAAAAAATCAGCTCATGAGGGAATTATGTTTATGCAGAATGTTGAACAAATTATTTAAACTAAAGTTATTACGTTGAACCCGTTAGCAAATTCCATTTTACGCCATCATTACTGTGGTTTATTAGTGTGGTTCTTATTGTGTTTTTCCATCACTGGAAGTCAGACACCGGAAAGGTACCCCGACTCGCTGCGACAGGGATTCACAGGAGAGGTGAGAGAACCCGAGCTCCCTAAGGAGTGAAAACCTGGGGAAAGACAGAGCTTGAGAAAATAGTCTAGGTGATTCCATTGCACTCACCTCTGCAAGCAGTCCCCCGCCCTTGAGAAGCGTTGTTTGACATGATTCTTTTCATTTTCAGAGAAAGGGAAGGATGCTTATGAGGTGGATAGGATTTGAGGACTTAATCTTGCCATTTGTTGCCAATTTCATTTCTTTTCTTATGAGCCGAGGGCTTTTCCTCGGGCTCCTGCAGCCTCAGACGTGTCACTCATAGCTTTGGGGGGAAATTATTAAAGCCAAATGATTGGGAACAGGGGTGAAAATTTTATTTGTCAAATTACCAAAGGTAATTCAATCGTGAAAAAGAAAACTGAATAGTAATCCTCTCTTTCTCTGTTTACTTGCTCACAGAATAGGTTGCGTTTGAAGGATGGGCGCATGCTACCAGGACTGGGCTACCGGGAGATTCTCCATCAGTAGGAAGTGCTTGATGAGCTCAGTCCGTCCCGTCCACTCCCAAAAGACCCGGGTGCCCCGAGAGCCACCTGGTGGAGGCGAGTGAGCACTACACGTTTTCTGTGTGCTCTATAGGACTCATTCTATAGGAGCTGACATTCTCCTGACCATGTGGGAAGGGGGGCCTCCAACAGCACCCCATCAGTGAGAGCAGGAGTGATATGCTTCGGGGCCCTGAGCTTGTTCCCAGCCCCACACAATTCCCCTTTAGGTGGGTAACCATCTGTAGATGTCCCAAGTCAATGAAATGTGAAGTTTCATAAGGCTAAATACCCAGAGGGGTGTTTGTGGCATGGAAAGCTGAGATGGCTTCAGTTGGCTAGGGAAGAATTAGGCAAAACAAAATGTGGACCACTCATGTAGCTTGAACACGGTAAAACTCACACCACTCTTACTTATCCCTTTCGAATGCTCCAAAGCGTAAGTGGAATTAATCACCAGAAATCTGGCATACTAGTGGTCACACCAGAGTAGAACTGGATTATCCAGTATTACTGTCCTGAGTAGGGGAAATTATGTGGTGCCACTGCAGAGTCGAAGCTGCAATTTATTTGCAGTGCTTCATATCATTATTGCCTTCTTCAGTTTTACAATAACACACGCCAGGGACCCTGAAAATGATAGACAGATACACCACATGGAAGCCAAGAAACCGGTCAGTAACCACTTGTGAAACAATGACAGGGAAATTGTATGTGTGTGGAATATTAGAATGCTGGGAGGTCTTGAGTATTGAATGGAGTCAAAGCCAAAGAAATATTACTACTCTATGATTCCAAGTTCCACTGAAACGCTGTCCCTCAATAGATTATGAAAGGTCACTGCAAAACAGCTGTTTTTCATCTGACCTTGTTTAATAGAATATAAATTGAAGCATAGCTATTTGTCACAGAAAATGCAAGACAAATGTGTTTTCCCTTCCCATTGAATTCCTCCAAACCAAAGAATACACTTACATCATTTGTGTATGTATTATAGGTCTTAACATTGCAAAAAAAATTAAACATATGCTACAGGTGATGATTATTTGGAATGCAGATTGCCTCAAATGATATATCCTAAGAAGTATCAGAAGTATCTACTCTCGTACTATTGCTTTTGCATGTTTGAGGCTTCCCCAAAGATTCTGTCTGAAAGAAAGCATTCTAAAAACCATCCCCATTTCTTCACTTATGATTCACCTGCTCATAATTACCAATATAATATAGATTGCAACTTGTTTCTGCAAACTTTTGACAAGCCTTTGGTTTTGGAAATTTACAAGAAAGATCTTGCTCTGTAAGGATTGAAAACGATGAGGTAGTGAGGAGAACTCTTCAACATCAGCGCGCACACGCACTCAGACACACAAGAGTACACGTGTGCAAAGACACACTTCCCACGGAGGCCAAATTCTGCTTGTGGCCATGTGGTCAGCATTTCCTTTTTCCACGTGGCAAACACCATGCAGATTACTTGGAAGCTTCTAATTTCAGAAGAATGAAGGATATTCTTGTGACTCCTCTGTCTGCTGATCCCTTAGAATTTCACTTGTACTTCTGGTGGCAAATGAACAAGTCTGTGAAGTCTTTGAGAGTGCCATTGTTTTTCACCAACTCAAAATAGGCTACTATGAACATAGGACTTGAGAGCTTGAGTTTTGTACTAAAATCTTGGTTTAAATGCTGAATCTGAATTTTCAGCTGATTAACCATGGACAGACATGGAAATCTTCTAGGCCTTGATGCTTGTGCCTGGAGATGTCTCAAGAAAATCACACCAGCCTCACCACATCCTTGGGGGGACTTAATGAAGTAATACATAGAAAGAGATTAACACAATCTTGTAGTAAGTGCTCAATAAATCATTAGTAGCATTATCACTGTGAATTATGAATAAATACAACAATTTTAATGTCAGGATAAGTTACACTTAAGAGGAATACAAATTTTGAGCTGATGTTTCTTTAATGTAGTAAAGTAATGTTTGTTCTTTTTCACCTCTCCTCTTTTTCCTTTCTTTTCATTCCACTGTTACTCAGAGTTAATATTTGTCTTTAGATTTATAATAATTAGTTTAGTTTTGCCAATCATTTTATTAGGGATGTTATGGGTTTACAAAACAACCATGCATAAAATATGAGTCCCATGTACCAACCCCCAGCAACACCTTGCATCTGTGTGGTACATGTGTTACACTGGATGGCAGCACATTTTTATAACTGTACCGTTGATAAATCCCATGGTATAACTTAGGATTCATGTAGTTCCATGGATTATTTGAGTTTCATTTTGCTTCTGTTTATACAATCTGACATTTTCCTTTTTAATCATAGTCAGAAATCTATTTCAGTGCTGTAATTGCATTTGCAACATTGTGCTGCCAGCACCACCATCCTTTACCAAAATAGGAACCCTGTACATTTTAAATTTTAACTTGCCACCCTGTCCCCTAGTAACCTATATTCTAGATTCTGACTTTATGAGTTTGTTTATTCTAATTGTTTCAAAACAGTGATATCATACAATATTTGTGCTTTTGTGTCTGCTGAATTTCACTCAACAGGATGTTTTCGAGGTTGATCCGTGCTGTTGCATGTATCAGGAAGCTATTTTTAAACTCTAGCAAAATACTTGGGTTTTTGGAGCAGAATTTCTATAATCTCAATTTAGAGGCTGTTTTAGAGTTCAGTATTTTCAGTCATATGCAGGATAAAGCCTTACTGGAGTGTTAAAAATCTTCATTAGTTGTTTTTAAAGGTTACAAGATTAAATACTGCTCAACTACAAGTAAGCATATTATATAATTATATATTTTTCTCTCTGTCTTCTCTCAGTATTAGAGGGTAATTTTTTGTGCACATTGTCACTTTGCTTTCATAACAAAGTCTTTTTAGGAACAAAAGTTTTATATTTTGATGAGGGTCCATGAAACTGAACTCATGTAGTAGAAGCTAAACTTGATTCATTCATTCATTCCGCAAATATACATTAAATGCTTATGTGTTGTATCAGCTAGGGTTCTCTAGAGAAACAGAATCAGTAGGAGATATCTATAAATATAAAATTTATAAAAGTGTCTCACATAACCGTGGGATGTAGAGTCCAAAGCCTGTAAGGCAGGCTGTGAGCTGGCCGCTCCAATGAAGGTCCTCAATGAACTCTCAGGAGAGGTTGGCTGAAGCAGAAAGAGTGGTTGTCCCTTCTGAATTCTCCTTAAAAGCCTTCTGGTGATTAGATTAAGTGTTGCTACTGCAGGAGACACTCCCTTAGCTGAGCTGTGGATGGAGCCAATGTGGTCATGATTTGAGTCTTGAAATGTCCTCATAGCAACAGACACGCTAGCACATGCCCAACCAGAGAACCAGGCACCACCACCTGGCCAGGTTGACACATGAACCTGACCATGACATGTGTTATATATAATTCAATGTATTATCCTAGTAGTTAGTTTCACACTAAAGGTTGTTCAATGTTTTCATTTCATTTGTTTAGTTTCTGTTTTATTTTGTGCACGCAAACACACACAAATAAAGGAAATATTTTAAAAGCTTGCTACATTCCATTCTATATTCTCTGCAGTGTGCCTGCCTGACAATGATTTGTTTGGCAGTGTATGTGAAAATTGAAACAGGTTCACCAAATTCTAAAATGTTGTGTGCTCATAGGACTTTTAAAGTGTGGATGTAATAGTCACTGCATCTAAACATCATGCTATTTCTTCTTTTCCATTGCTTGCCACATGTAACCTACAGGAAGAAATAGAAGCCGCAGTCACCAATGGAAGCAGTGATAGAATTCCACAGCCTATGAATGTCAGTTCATTTGGCAGTGTTCAGCTCCCCTTTCCTATTCTACTTGAAATTCCAGCCAAACTCTTGAGCCAATTATATATAGAAATGTAATATCACGTTTGTTTTTAAGGCAATCAATGCATTTGAAGCCAAGTTTTGCAATGAGATTCTAACATGATCTGAAGATGAATGGCAGCTCTCAGAGTAGGATGAAATGGATCGATGCTCCTGAAAGTTATTAATCAGTGGCTTCATAGTGAGTACATAAAACTTCCATTCATGTTTCATCCTTCCCTGCCATTATTCACTGCTCTATTACTAAGTTCTGTTGCCTTTGAAAGGGAAAGGGAAGTACACAATGAAGTAAAGGGATTAATATTTATAGAATGTGATTATATGCCAGGAACTACAGTAGATACTTTACCCACATTATGCTGGATAAGTTTTTAAAGATTTTAATGACAGAAAATAAATCACTAGACTCATTACATCCCCACTCAGAGGCATTAAGCTGTAACCATTGTTGGTCCCTTTGTTAAAGTTTTTTTTTTTTTTTTGCTTTATTTTGCTTTGTAGAAATGCAGTTATAAATATCTCTACAGCAAAAGCTTTGTACACATCCTCAGGAATGATTCCCAGAGTTTTAATTAGTGAGTCCAGGGTATGGGTATTTTTATGGTTTTGAAAAAATTGAAGGTCTTGATGATGCAACAATAAAGTGTGAGGACATCATTTTCTTAATATTGAATAGATCATGTCTTTCAATCCTTACCAATCCAAGTGGTATATAATTTCAGTGGCACATTTGTGCAACTTAGTGCACATATTTTACACCTGCTTGGGTGGTATAATTTATAAAACAGCACAAAAGTAAGAAAAATTTATGTCATAAGCTTACGACAAGTGGCTATTGAAATAAAGACCAGCAGTCATGGTTCAAAAACTTACAGAGACTCAGATCAAATGCTTTAAGGGAGTACATTTAATCAGTGCTAAACAATTTTTCTATTATAAAACTTGTAAAGAAAATCTCCAACTCCAGATGTTATGATTTTTAAATGTTAACAGCTAATTAACTTAAAGCAACAAAAGCATCGTCTCAAACAAAACACGATGGTAGACCATGTACAAGAGGGCAGCTGGTGGTGACATCTTTATAAAGAATGGATGAGAAAATCAGAACCAACAAAAGAGACTGAAAATGTGCAAATGCAGTGATCCCAAACGGTTAATATACTTCCTTATCCACAACCAGGCAGTGATAAGCTGTGGGATAATAGATCCTTCTGCTTGGAAAGGGCTTTAAATACTAAACAGTCTGTGTTGATATTAGTCACAACATTTAAAGTCTTTCCCTTCCTACCGTTCATTCTTCATCAAGTAGGATTTATTATGCTCTCATGTGCATAAGCTGCATTGCTAGTTGTTCCACTAGCAAATGGAATAGTTAGTTCATCTTTTTTCAGAAATATTTATCATTTGCAGTTTTGCATTTTTTTGTAATTCCAACATAATATGGCAGGAACATGTTCATTTTTTATTTTTTTAACTTTAAGATATTTTTTCTATGTTTCGTTCTTTAAATAGCACTGCAATATATTCTTGTTGGATAGTTTCCTTGATAAAATTTTGCAAATGTTCCAACTAGAACAGAAGGTGGTTGCCAGGACCTGTGTAGCATGAAATGACAGAAGCACATTTATTTTTTGAGGGATTTATTGGATGGAAGTCAAACACTATATTGACTTGGCTTTAACAAGTTTTCTCTTACACACCCTATAAGGTATTTTACTTTCTTGGCAAATATGAAGTGCTAAGTCCTCTCTCTTGAGATTGAAGCATATGCTGCCCAAGCAGAAGGATGAACATGATAACATAACAAATATTTTTTTCTACCATGACTACTGTGATCTAAATCCAATAGACAGCTAGAACTTTTTAAATATTTCAGTAAAAATAATTACACTTAAATTAACTTAAAATATACCAACGAGATTTTTTTTGTTCTAACTCAAACTGCAGTAGTCTGAGCAATTTCTTCAAGTTGTATTTTGCTTTATTCTTCTTTTTGGAAAGGAACTTGGAAAACCCAATGTCCTGTGGATTTCCAGGAGAATGTCAAAGTTGAATTCAATTTGTGATGGATAATATTATCTCAAGAACTGCATCAATATATCGGGCCCTCAATTTTCATAATTTTCTCATAACATAATCCTCAACTTTACAATTATCACTGTCATCTGTAACTTTCCTTATAAAATTTAATAAAGTCTGCAAAAAAACTGAATGCCTCATAGTCTTAATTTATTTAATTATTTGAATCATTGAAATAAGTCCCTTTGAATTATGTGTTCAAGAAAAGTACATAATTTGTGAAAAATTTTCCTGTGCAAATATATCAATTAAGATCAACAAAGTTAGGTAGTCTGCTATGTTCACCTATCAGCTAACAAGTCTATTCTTTCACCCCATGCTTTGAGGCACATAAAATTCATATTTCTAATACAGAAAAATGAATAATTTCTATGTTTTGTAGATTGATTGGGTCCCCTTAAATGGAAGAATCGAAAGATGGTGAACAAATGCCAACATTCAGAGGACAAATCAAAAGCTCGAGGAATATATAATGTAAAGGGCACACGTAGTTATTTTTATGCTTCTTTTTCCTTCTTAATGGTCAGTTATGCTGTTAGCACAAAGTGCATTTGTCTTTGATTGTCCCTTGATTCCCATTTATTTCCTACTTTCTGTTTCTTTCTCATTACATTTCTAATACTTAATTCACCCTAACCTTGGGCATACAGACAATGGGTCAGGTAAATGTAGAAAGGAATTGAAATTAACAAAGAGAGATTCACATTTTTGAGTGCATGTTATATGTCATTAAGTATGATAGGCAGTTTACTAGAATCATCTCCAATCTTTACACCAACTTATAAAAATGAGACTAGTGTAATATATATGATTATAGTAAGTATTTCATAAAATTAATAACTATATTATTAAATATTAAGCATTAGCACCATGTTCCATATCAAAGCTCATGGAGCAATATTTCTTGAGCACAGTTGCAGTCTGGAAATTTAACTGATGATTTCTCTGATACCAATCTTTTAAACAACACACAATTCAATTTAAATATTATTTCCCAACTCACATAAATTATCCTCATTGAAAAGCTTTGTGGTATATTGAATCATCTCCCCACAAAAACATCTTCAAGTACTAGCCCATGGCCCTGTGGCTGTGGACTCATTTGTAAACAGGATCTTTAAAAATCCAATTAAGGAGAAGGCCAAATGTAATCAAATAGGGCCTTAACTCAATATGACTGGAGTCCTTATAAGGAGTAGAAATCTAGACAGAGGCACAGAGGACTGAACAAGAGAAGTAGAGCCAGGAGCCAAGGGGTAGACAGAAGGAGACAGACAGTCATGTGACAGAGGGAGAGACTGAGTCATAGATTACCAGCAGCCACGACGAGATCACGACAGATCTGAGAAAGCATGGCCTTCTGGCACTTTGATTGTGTACGTCTAGTCTTCCATATTGTGAGACACGGAATTCCTGCTGTTTAAACCACTTTGTTATAACAGCCCTGGCAAAAGAATATATAAATAAACAAAAGAAATCATAAAGGCCCAACAAATAAATGTTTTGTTTCATTTTTATCAATAGAATGGGAAATTGCATGTCAATTTTACTTATTGAATTGGTCTTTGGACTTGAATCACAGACTATAAAAATTAATATGAAAAATTGATTGTTTTCCCTTTAAACCAATTAATCTTAAGTCATGATACTGCTGACCTAGTGGGTATTTCGTTATCAATCCTTCCTGAGTCCTCCCTACTGCCTTGTGTTGGAATTGGAAAGAGAGGGTCTCACAGGGAGAAGCTCCAGATGACTGCTCACAAAGTCATTGCTCAAGGCTGCAGTCATCGCCTGAAGTCCAGAATTGCTTGTTTTCAGTGTTTTGGGGAGAATGAGTATTATGGCTATGAATCCAAGGTGCCTCTGCTCCTCCTCATCATACTCTACACAGACATTCCCTAAAGATTGTTCTGGGTCATGTTCTCTCTACTGTAGAGGGGTTTGCAAGTTTCTGACACTCAGGGACCCATACATCCCTCTCCTTTCCTTTACCAGGGAAAATCTACCTTTTCCTTCTTAGCCTTCCAGATTTCCAACCTTAGCTCATTCACAAAGGTAGCCAGAAGGCTTTCAGAAACTGTGATTGTCTGTACCAACTCTGCTATTCTTATTCACTTAGGCTGGTAGAAAAACTGAGCTTTGTGAGTTTTAAGTTCCACTAATGATTTCTTATTTGGGTGCATTGCCTGGGAATCATGCCTGAGTCTTCCACATGGAAAGCGAGCATTCTACCCCTAACTGCTCCACTAGAGATTTTCATGAGCAATCAAGGGTGAGAACCTTTTCACTTTCCCTTCCAGGATCTGGCATTTTCTGTTTAAGGAATTCAGGCTCTGTCAAAAGAGAGGGAGAGCCTGTAATTCCAAGTTATTTCCTTTTGAGCAAAAAGTTCCGAAGGACCAAAAAAAAAAAAAAGATAAACTGTTCAATGTACGGGAAAGGAGTCCAGCATGGATTCTCCTGCACCATGTGTGTTAATAGACCAACGGTATCATGAGGTCAAACATGCTTTACCTATGGAGATGTCACATGGAGGCAAGAAGCGTTTGGAAGCCTCACTGGTCACCAATGGCATGTTTCCAGCACATGTCAATATCACTTGAATAGGACTGGCCATGGTGGCTCAGTGGCAGAATTCTTGCCTGCTCTGCTGGAGACCCAGGTTCGATTCCTGGAACCTGCCCATGTTAAAAAAAAAAAAATTACTTGAATACAAGGGATGAGAATATATTAAATACCCATTTTTATGAGCCATGATCACCAAAAAAATCAGACATTTTCTCTAGCCTCCTTTTATTTCTTCCACCTGTAAGTCTGCAAATGTATGAGTATCCCTTAATAAGAAGGAAATGAGCTTTCCTTTCAGAAGAGCCACCCCTTTATCCTGGTACTAAGCTTCCTTTCTGGTGGTTCCTGCTTTAATGGTAGTATATGTTCTGTCTTTGAACATAAAATTTTGTATCTGCACTGTTTATTAAAATGTTGCCTTTAAATCTTGAAATAAGAACATAAGGCACAATCAGTAATTTGATATCTAAATAATTTATTGGAAAATTCAACTAACTTATTAGAAGATCAATTGAAAGTATAGCAGTTGAGATATTACCTTCAACATTTTTCTATTAATAGAAGAGCCATGACTCCATTCATTCATCCATTCAGCTATCATGTTTAATGAATATCTGCAGTACGCCAGGCACTTTGTCTATTGTTGCTCTCTTATTCGCAGGATTAGAAAACACATAGAAATGAAACTATTTTAAATATTTGCATGTGTGTGGTGGTAGATAGATACAGTGATTGTATTTGTATATAAATACATATGAGTAATGTCTTTAAAAAGCCAAAGAAAACATGAAACATCTTTTTGGTGTGAGTGGCAGGCTGCCTTAAAAGGTTGTACTTGGAAGAAACAACATAATCCCAAAGTGAACATGTAGCCTTACCTGTTCATGTTCCAATATTACCTGCCCCATAAATATCACAAGTCTGAATACTTTAGTATATCACACATTGTTTCTTCTTTGCCACTTCCCCTACTGTGGCGATGACTTTTATGGGTCAATATGGCTAGGTTACTGTCCAGTTGTTTGGTCAAGCACTGGCGTGTTACTGTGAAGATATTTGTGAGCTTAGATTTGCATCTATGAGCAGTTGATTATAACCATGGTCAACAAAGGAAATTGCTCTCAGCAATGTGGGGAGTCTCCTCATCTGATTGATTGGATTTCTTAAAAGCCGGAGCTGAGGATTTAGAGGTCAGAAAAGGAATTAAGATACAATATCAGGGTTGGTTCTTGATGAAATTCCCAGCCAGCCCGTTTCCCCTGGGGAATCTAAACTAAGGTCTTTGGCATTATCTGAGTTTCCAGCTTGCAGCCTGCTCTCCAGAGTATGGGCCTGTCAGCCCACCCTGGTCACAAGAACCAATTCTGTATTATATATCCTATTAGCTCTGAGTTCTCTGGAGAACTCAAACTAATACATATACTTAATCTATCTCCATAACATAGATACCTTTCAAATATCTTTCAAAGATTTTGTAAATATCTCAGGGGTGAAACAACTTCTTTCAATCCTTTTATTCTAAGCCACCATCACTCAGAATAATTAATATCAAATTATTCTTTACAGGCAGAGTCTTGTGTCATCTCATTCCATTCGCTTTATTACATTAGTATGATTATTAAAGATGCACATTGGTAATATCATCCTAAATTTACGTCTCAAATCCCCTGGTTGCTCTTAGGTAACTTTTCTAAATATTTCTAAATGTGAGTCAGATGCCTGGATGCTTTGCTACTGCCTACTCATTCAAACTTCCTTAGCGTCATTCTCTAACCTGAAGTCAAGAATTTTTCAGCCCTTCAAGTATTCCAAACATTTACCAGAGTGTATTTCCGCCTGCACTGCCATCAGCGGGGGTACAGTTTGCCTCACCCTTCCAGAGCCACCACCACCTCTTTCACCTTGTCCCACGGGTCTTCTCATTCCTATAACAAGCGTTCTTCCCAGATGCCTGCAGGCCTTCTAGCCTATCCTTTTAGGGAACTCAACCCTTCTTTATCACAATTAATTGTATATGTGTATTTTTGTTCGTTTGTTTAATGTGTGTCTTGCCACCTTTCTGTTCTGTGTTTTAACACCCAGAAGGGCAGAACCATCTAATTTACATCAGCATCCCCAGTGCATAGAGTGTTTAACATATATTAGATATTAATAAATACTTGATAAAGGTGAATGAAATAATAAATTGTCATTTTTGAACAATTTGAGATTTAGGGGCTGAAATTCCTAGTTGATCTATTTATATACAACTCGAAAGGAGCTAAGAAGAAAAGTAAACATGAAATCCAAATTTGGGATATTCCTAGTGTTTATGTTTTGTTTCTGAAATAATCGTAGAATGCATTATAGATTATTTTTGAATCAATTTTGAAATTTTTTGTTACATTATTATTTGGCACACTCACACATTATGCATCAAATAAGGCAAGTTTAAATTCCTTTTACCTGGTTTTTACGCTATGGGGAAACTGCAATGGAACAAATGGGCTTTTAATGGCTTAAAGGAAATATCAATATTGTTATTTGATTAATTGTAATTATCAAGCTATGCTTTCCACTTATTTTGCTGTCTTTCAAGCAAAAGGCATATTTTGGTATATCTGGTAGATATTTTCAAAATGGAAAAAAATAAAGGATATCTTAAAGTTTTAAATCACAATATATACTGCCTTGGTTTAAATAACTCACAAAAATCCCATGCTATTCAGTTATGTAGATCCACAGAGGATGGCAATGAGGAAAGAAAAATTGGGGAAAATTACAGATGAAGAGTTACAGCTCATCAGCTCATGCATGTCCAGATGGTAGAGGTCAAGAACTGTGCTGAAGAGGGAGCTGAACTGCCAGGTATGGAGTTGGTCAATTCAAACAGCCACACAAAATGAGAGTAGCAATTAGGCTTGTAATCACTTGCTGTGATAATAGAAGCCAAAAGGTTAGAAAGAAGATTCTAGCTCCTACAATGTCCGCTTTTTTCCCCCGAGGAATGGCACCTGGGTGAGTCAGGTGAGCAACAGATGGGGATGTTCCTCTCACTGCCTGGGGGGCCCCCAATAAAAGGCCCCTGCTGGTTTACCACTGAAGGCAGCCAAGTGAGAGAGAAGGGCATGGGGGAAGGGGGTGGAAAAGCCCTGAATGCTGACTCATAGTGAGACCACAAATGGAGACATTTGGGCTGGGAATGCAGATGTGGAAGGGCACTCCTGGACAGCTGGCCGAGCCTTTTAGAGACTGCAAGGCACGGGCTGGGTGTGGGGAGCAGCTTTGCCCACGAGGCCTGCCAGGCACAGCCTTTCTATCCGCCTATGGTGGGGACTGAAACAGCCCCCACATAGGACCTGGGCCTGGACCTGACTCCTCAGCTGGCAGTTCAAATAATTTACTTATTTCTCACTTTTCCAAAATCAGTGTGCCTAGTTCACTGGCAGATGATACCACTATGTGATACTATTGAAACTGAGAAAGAGGGAATGCCTACCACCAAGCGTGTAAAATTGACCTACATCATTTAACTAAGTAGTGTATAACTGCCAATGAAGTGCCATTTGAACGTTTTTATAGCCTGTTCATACCTTCTCCCTCCATCCTTTCTATCAGCAAAGAAGTCCCTTTCATGCTTATTCTATCTGCTGTCCTCAGCTGCCTGAACCACAGGACCTTGTCAAGCTCTCCTACCAGAGCTGTCGACCTTCGCGCTGTCAGTGAGGCCGGACAGAGTTGGGGTTGATGGTGCGGCCTCTGAGCCTAGTGGACTGGCCTTACTAACTATAGAAATAAATTCTGAGCCCCCAAAACTGCAGCGGTTAGCTTTATGGCCTTAGGTTCAGAGTGCAAATATTTATAACATTAAAACTAGGCTCAGTTCGATTCCTGGTGCCTGTCCATGTTAAAAAAAAAAAAAAAGTTAAACAAAACTATGCTCAGAAACTATGAATAAAAAATCTACCACCCTCGGGCATTGCAATGGAGGCTCAACAGGCAGAGTTCTAGCCTTCCATGCCAGAAACCCTGGTTCGATTCCTGGTGCCTGACCATGCAAAAAAAAAAACCACCCTCAATGCCACCCATTTATGAGGAAGAATAGACTATGATCTGACATCACTTGAACAATTTGAAAATTTGAAGCCCCAAACTTACAAAATTAATGCTACACAATCTGATGCCTGTTTTCCTTGGCACTTGAGAATTTTGAGCTATTTCAGTATGCTGACAGAGGTACTTTGGGCAATTTTTGTCAACATTCATATTTTATCTTCATGTAGGATAATGTTATTTAAGATTTTTCATCTTGCATTTCTCAATAAGCAGGGAGTAAGTTTCTGATTTTAGCATGCATTAGTCCTTTTTCTTGTAAAACTATGGTTAATGGATATGAATATGGTTGATGAATAATGAAGAAGAAAAGATTAAATTAATTTGCAATAGCCATAAGTGTCTCACTGACCTAATATCATGGTTACAACTACATTCATCTTTGTTTCATTCTTATAAAGTATGATGTTGTATTAATATTAAATGATTGTATCTTATATAATCATATTTCACATATAACTGTAGAGAAAGAAGTAAATGCATTTTTAAATTATTTGAACCATGTAGCAAAATATATGAAAATTGCATAGTAAGCATAATATTTGAACCATGTAGTAAAATATATGAAAACTGCATAGTAAGCATAATTTTTAAAAGGCCCCAATTTTTGGAGCAACTGTGTTATATGATTTTATTAAAGAATTTCTTATAAATTATGTTAGCAATATATAGTAAAAAATGACCTATCATTGTGCAGCAGATGAGACATGTTTTTCTTGATATAGGCCCTTACTCAGAAAATGTGGGAATGCACTCCGACTCCTAAAGTCTCTACTATTTGTAGAGTCAAGAAAACACAAAGCACAAAGCTTTGCCAATGACAAGATAACAGTTCAATGTGAGAGGTTTATCGTCGCTAATGCACAATATTCAAGGTCATTCTAGGTTCAATTTAGAGAGCTAGTCAGTATAGATGTATGTTAAATGAATGGCTAAATATGAGTCTGAAATTATTAAAGCCAAGAGGAAAAGGTCTACGTCAAGAATAAGCAAAAGGACTTTGGTTGTCTGATTATAGAAAGTCACTCTAATTATCTAAAAGCTAAAGAGAAACTGAAAACCTTTATCCTGAGAACTCCATTGCTTTCCAGTGGCTGTCTCTTTCTTCCCATTCTGTGGTTTTTAAAGCTTTTTTTCTTTTTTTTTTTTGCATGGGTAGGTACCAGGAATTGAACTGGGTCTCCATCATGGCAGGCGAGAACTCTGCCTGCTGAGCCACTGTGGCCCACCCCCATCCCCTATTCTGTGGTTTTTAAAGGGCCTGTCAGAGCTAATATCAAAAATGTATTTAAAGTTCTAATGATCTTGAAATAAAGAAAAAACTTAAAAAAATTAGCAGCAAAATTGGCTCCATTAAGAAACAAGATTCTTTAAAAAAAAATTCATAAGAAGATTCATAAACAACTATGCACCAACAAACTGGACAACTTAATTCAAATGGACCAATTCCTAAAAACACACAAACAAGCTATACTGACAAGAAGAAATAGAAGATTTCAACAAAATAATCACAAGTAAAGATATTCAACCAGTCATCAAAAATCTTTTTACAAAGAAAAGCCAAGGGCCAGATGACTTCATAGGGGAATTTCAGCAAACATTCCAAAAGAACTAACACCAATTCTGTTCAAACGTTTCCAAAAACTGAGGAAAAAGGAACAGTAGCTAAGTCATTTTATGAAGCAAACACCATTCTAGTACCCAAACCAGGTAAATACACTTTAAGAAAGGAAAACTACAGGTCAATCTCCCTAATGAATATAGGTGAATTCTCAATGAAATACTAGCAGATCGAATCCAATGACAGATTAAAAGAGTTATACACCACAATCAAGTGGGGTTTATACTAAGAATGCAAGGAGGGTTCAACACAAGAAAATCAATCAATGTAATACAGCATATTAACAAGTTGAAAGGGAAAAATCACATGATCATGTTGACTGATGCTGCAAAACCATTTGACAAAATTCAACATCCTTTTCTGATGGAAGCACTTCAAAAGGTAAGAATCAAAGGTAACTTCCTTAATATGATAAAGAGCATGTGTGAAAAGCCCATAGTTAGCATGGTGCACCATGGTGAGAGATGAAAGTTTTCCATCGAAGAATGACAACAAGACAAGGATGCCCTCTGTCACCTCAATTATTCAACATTGAGCAATCAGGCAGAAAAAAGAAATAAAAGAATCCAAATTAGAAAAGAAGAAGTAAAACTTTCATTATTTGAAGATGATGTGATACTATTCTTGGAAAATCCTGAGAATTCTACAACAAAGTTACTTGAGCTAATAAATTCAGCAAGATGGTGAGATATAAGATTAATGTGCAAAAATCAGTAACGTTTCTATACGCAAACAACAACTCAATTGAGGATTGAATTAAGGAAAAAGATTCCATCCAAAATAGTAACTAAAAGAATCAAGTATCTAGGAATAAACTTAACTAGGAATGTAAAGGATCTGTACACAGAAAACTGCATAACATTGCTAGAAGGAATCAAAGATCTAAGTGGGTTGAAAGACATTTCCTACTCAAGGGTAGGAAGGCTAAATGTAGTTAAGTTGTCAATTCTACCAAATTGATCTACAGACTCAATGTATTACCAACCAAAATTCCAACAACCTACTCTGAAGACTTGGAAAAACTACTTACTGAATTCTTTTG
This sequence comes from Myrmecophaga tridactyla, assembly GCA_004026745.1. NCBI lineage: Eukaryota > Metazoa > Chordata > Mammalia > Pilosa > Myrmecophagidae > Myrmecophaga > Myrmecophaga tridactyla. Next base: position 26,849 of record PVIY010006614.1, on the reverse strand, counting down.
GAAGGAAAAGAGACCTTGAATAGCTAAAAATAACCTAAAAAATGAAAAACAAAGTGCAAGGGTTAACACTTCCTGATTTCAAATCTTATTATTAAGCCACAGTGGTCAAAACAGCATGATACTTCCATAAACATAGAAGTGTTGACCAATGGAATCAAATCAAGAGCACAGAAAAAGACCACCAAAGCTATGGACAACTGATCTTTGATAATGGCCCCAAATCCATTGAACTGGGACAAATAGTCTTTTCAATATATAAGCATGGGAGAACTGGATATCAATTGCCAAAAGGATGAAACAGGACATTTAACTTATACCCTATACAATGAACTCAAAGTGGATCAAAGACTTAAATAAAAGAACCAATACCGTAAAAACTCCTAGAAACATCTTCAAGACCTAGTAATAGGAGATAGTTTCCTATACTTTATACCCAAAGTATACCCCCCCAAAAAAGAAAAAGATAAGTGGGAACTCCTTGAAATCAAGTGCTTTTGAGCCTCAAAATACTTTGTCAAAAAAGCAAAGCAGCAGTCAATTCAATGGGGGAAAATATTTGGAAATCATTTATCAGTCAAAGATTTGATATCCTGTATACATAAAGAAATCATACAACTCAACAACAAAAGAACAAACAATCCAATTATAAAATGGGCTAAAGATATGAATAGGCATTTTTCTAAAAGCAAAAACAAGTGGCTAAGAAGTACATAAAGAGATGCTCATTTTTATTAGCTATATTGAAATACAGATCAAGACTACAATAAAATGCCACCTAACACCAATAAGAATGGCTGATATTAAACAAACAGAAAACAACAAACTTGGAGAGGATGTAGAGAAATTGGGACACTTATGCACTGTTGCTGGGAATGTGTAATGGTACAGCCGCTATGGAAGACAGTCTGGTGTTTCGTTGGAAACGAAATATCTTGTGGCCCTATTACCTGGCAATGCCATGAGTTGTTATATATCCAGAAGAACTGAAAGAAATAACACAGACATTTGTACACTGATGTTCATAACAGCACTATTCATAAACACCAAAAGACGGAAATAATTCAAGGCCCATCAACAGATGAGTAGATAAACAAAATGTGGTATATACATACGATCGAATATTTTGCAGCAGTAAGACGAAATGATGTCCTGAAGCACATGACAAGATGGATGAACCTTGAGGACATAAGGTTGAGTGAAATAAGCCAGACACAAAAGGATGGATACTGTATGACTCCACTTTTATGACCACCATAAAGGTATAATCAGAGCCTTATAATACAGAATATAGGGGACTTAGAGATACAAAGAAGCTAGAGAAGGGTGAATGATTAGCAAGTGAGGTTGAACTTAAATATGGGGGAATGGATAGAAGTGAAGGCAATTCATTAGTGGGTCTATAAGTAATACTGCCTGTTCTAGTTTGCTAGCTGCCGGAATGCAACACACCAGAGATGGATTGGCTTTTAATAAAAGGGGATTTAGTTTGTTAGTTCTTCAGAGGAAAGGCAGCTAACTTTCATCTGAGGTTCTTTCTTACGTGGGAAGGCACAGGATGGTCTCTGCTGGCCTTCTCTCCAGGCCCCTGGGTTCCAACAACTCTCCCCGGGGTGACTTCTTTCTGCATCTCCAAAGGCCTGGGCTGAGCTGCGAGTGCTGAGATGAGGAATGCCGAGCTGATTGTTGCGTTCTCTCATTTAAGCACCAGCCAATTAAGTCAAACATCATTCATTGCAGCAGGCACACCTCCTAGCCGACTGCACATGTAAATCAGCAACAGGTGAGGTTCATGTACCATTGGCTCATGTCCGCAGCAACAAAACTAGGTACGCTCATCTGGCCAAGTTGACAACTGAATCTAACTACCACACTGCCATATTGAAGGTGAACATAATTGAAAGGGGTTGTATAGAGCCATGTGTCCCACCAATTAACACTACAAACATAATTAAGTTCTGCATGCACTACTTCAAAGGTATGACTCTTGTATAAAGATTGTATAAAATCAGGATGTAGGGGAAAACTACTATTGCATGCTATAAGCTCTGTTTAACAGGAAGCCATCAACAGTATCACAGCAATACCAGTGGTAAATAATAGGGGGAAGAGGGACATGAGCTAAGGGGAGGTTTGAATTTTCTATTTAGAGACGGTGTGTATATCAGTTATTTTTCTCATGGGAGCAATGAAAATTGTCTAAAATTGAGAGTGTTGAATGACTGTTGACTTTGGACATTATACATGAGGCTCACTGGATTGTGGTGGCTGAAGGATACACTGACTGAGACGAAGAAAAACGAACTGTGGAGCATACGTATGATTGAATATTGTGCCGCTATAGATGGGAATAAAGTCATGAGGCATGCAATGCTGTGAATGAACCTGTGGGACATTACGTAAAGCAAAATGAGCCAGAAACAAAAGAGAAAATATTATGTGGTCTCATTTAGAAAATACTTATAAGAAAATCGGGGCCTAGACTGTAAGCTCTTATATCAGTAGCATTTAGTCCAGTGTAGTAAGTGTTATTTCTAGATTTTGAGAGACTGTGGTAACTAGTATCGCTTACTAGTAACGCCTCGTAACATTGGATAACTGTGTGATACCTAAGATTGAAAGTAGGAGTTCTGCAGTTCTGAAGGTCAGCATTGCCACATGCAAAAACTGTTAGAGAAATTGACACAGGGGCCAGTCTTCAATTAGAGACAAGAATGAAGCTGATCGGATCAGTACTAAGGTAAATTAGAATATAGGGGCAAGGAAGACACTGTCTGTATTTTAGAACTTTGCCTACTTTATGAGACCAAAGGAAGAGAGGTTTATTTTGTCCAGAACCCAAATTTTCTGTAGCACATCATATTATTCAACCCTGTCTTTAAACAGATCATTTAAACAACCGAAACACATGGAGCCCAGAATGGGAATGAAGGTTTGTAATTTTGTATAGCTTAATGTAATGCCCAGATACATCTCAGAGTATGTTGAACAGATAATCAAAAAGTACTGGCAAAGTCCTGTGAAGGATGGGAGAAAAAATACGGAACTACTAAACTTTACAACTGGGGAAATCCCTGATGCTGTCTCAAATGTTAGGGACTCCGTTGTCAATAGGCCAAGCCCTTGATCTCGAGGCTTGCTCTTGAGAAGCTTAGCGTACCTATAGGTATGCCTGAGAGTTACTTCTGGAGGACCTCTTTTGTTGCTCAGATGTGGCATCTCCCTCCCTAAGCCCAACTCTGCAAGTGAAATCACTGCCCTCCCCACTATGTGGGACATGACTCCCAGGGATGAGTCTGACCCTGGCACCATGGGATCAGCAATGCCTTCCTGTCCAAAAGCTGGAAAAGAATTGTAACAGGTAAGGTATCATTGGCTGAGAGAGTTCAAATAGAATCCAGGGGCTACTCTGGAAGTTACTTTTATCCAAGCTTCAGCTAGATACTGCTACCTACCATGAATTTTGCCAAAACCAAAACCATTCCAGCCAAGCCTAAAGAACATCTAGAGCTTTAATTCAGATTCTACAAAGGCTCTATGTACTATGATTACTTTCCAGAATCCTATAACCTCCAGATGAGTTCCTAGGACAGATAAGTCCTGAAGGCCCAGCCTCTCCAGAATATCAGCTAGATCCATCCCCCATCCCATATTATCAACTGTCCTTTCCAGCGTGAAAAATTTAGAGTAGGCATAGTCCAAATACTCCTAAAAATTTGGAGTAAAATCAAAGGAGAAGGTGGAGTTATAATAGAGAAGATAAGATTTAAGAAAAGAGTATGATTTTTGAATAATTAAATTGATATTCCTTCTGGTCTCCAGTGTCTTAAAGCAGCTAGAAGTAAAAACCTAAAATTGTGGAATTGTTACCCATACCAATCTCTGAAATCTGTTCCACAACTAATTGCTGTGATGGGCTTTGAAATTTACTGCTTTTATGAATATGTATATGTTATTTTTCACAATAAAAAAAATGAAAGAAATCGATATCCTCACTTCACTCATTCACATGCTATACCTTCAAGTATTTTGGAGCAATTCTTTGGTATCCCATTGTTCTCTAATTTAGGGAAATATCCGTATTCTAATTTCCAAAGAACTCTTGACTTTTGGATACAATGCCTGCTATTATTTTTGGTATCTCCAAGTGTCTGGCAGGTAATTGAGAGCTTTCATCATCTTCCCCACCAGGGCTTCCATAAGCTGACCCTTTCTGCAGAGGCAGTTATGAGCAGTGCTCAGTCCATGCTGCCAGCACGACTGTGAGGTTGCTGAAATCAGATATAATTCCAGACCGTCTATCTTATGTGATAAGTCATCAGTTGCTGACCTCAGTTATTTTAAACTCGTCTTCTAAATGCCCTTCTTTCTGGTATGTGTCTCAATGCCTCATGCTTTCTTAGAGTCTGGCACACTCCATGGAAAATCTGGATATGACTCAATGAGAGTCTGGAAAAATTACTTTCCACCCAAACCAAACAGTGGCAGTTCTAGCAGCAGAGTTTATGGTTCTTTCTGTAAAAGCATGGTTTAGGGGATAATTTTTCTAAAGTCTGTTACGCTACTCTGATAAATTCTACCACAACCACTAAATTAAGACATTTTCTTCTCTTCATTCTAATTATACCCTGAGTGGATTTACGGAAACCACCTTCCCGAGTTGATTATTCTTATTAATCAGCCCTTCATTTGTTTCCTAACAGTCTTTCAGCTCTTACAGAAGGACATATGACTTTCTTTCAAATTCTCCAGGGACCATTGCAAGTCACCTCCAACATTATTCAAGCAAATTTTAAATTCTAACATTTATGCAATACAAGCCCATTCATTTTGTTGTTATGATAAGTGATGTTAAAGGTTATAAATAGAACTTTTCCAAATAAAAATTCACATTCTCCTTGAATTTTCACAGTACCATCAAGGCACCAGCTTCAGACATTTTTTTGCAAGCATACCGTGAATTGTTTTAAATGGAATATTCACTTGAAGTATAAAGAAGATCATTTATTTTTTGCAAACCATATATTCTGTGCTTATATATTCTTAGCATGGAATGATTCAAACTCAAAACATTCATTACAAGTAAAATAATATTTAATATTTTATATAATTTCCTTTTAAGTGTACATATATGAATATGAGGACAAAATTTTAAATGTCTTCAGTAATGGTCCAAAGCTTTGCATGTACTTACTTTTATGAATATTGCGTCCTTCCAATCAAATCACTTTCTATAATTCTTCTTACCATCCATTTAGCAGTTTATTTTTGTATTGACTACTGGCTTGAATGAAATTTCTGAGGTTTTAATTTATCGAATCTGCTAATTTTACTCATTATTTATCCAACTTGTAATTTATCATTTAGCATTCCATAATCTCTTTGTTATTACTATGAACTTGGCCATGCCTCAATTATTTGTATTAACTTTTCTTATACTATAGCAGAAAAAGTCATGATAAGCCGGCCCATTGTAACAGGGGTTGTTGATTTAGAACTATTCTAACTATTTGAATGAAATATGGACAAATAAACTTCTTAACACAAAAAATGAGATAATATCTAATGGGAAGCAATTTAAACCAAACAGTCTTTGGATCCAAATCACTAGGTATTTCTTGCTTATGAATTTCTGCCCCATATCATTTGTCCTTGAGTTATCAAGCTGATTTTATTACTATATAAATAAATGAAAAAGTTAAAACGTAATTCTCCAAATAGCATTTAACAAATGTAATCAAAATTTCACTTCAACAATTTCGACAAAGGCAGCCAGTATTACAAACATACCTCATGGTGGCTAAGAAAGGCAGAGAAAAATAAATCACATTTTTGAAGCCAATGCATTTGTATCTGTTATGCTATGTTTCCTTAAAATGAGAAATAAAAGTGAATTTTGGAAGTCGATACTTCTGTGGTAGATCTTACACTGAGATGGAAATAGACATATTGAGACCAGACTTTTTCAGTTTGAGGAAAGTACTCTTATTCTTGTCCTATGTACCATCGCCTGTCTTCCTTGGGACTTGATTGGACACAGCTGATGGGATTTGGGAATTGTGAGGGGAAAAAAAAGTTTTTAAAACATTTATGAATTGACACCATTTTATCTTACAGATATAAATTTGCTCAAACCTATCTGAATTATTATAAATATCAAGTCGCCCCGAAGGAAGACCTTTGCTCATCTCCTTTTTACCACACAGGTACTGATGCTTTTCTCATACCTGTTAGGAAGGAGAGCTCCACAGCAGTCAAAATGGCAATTCTAACTCTCTTATGAATACTTATGAATGTCTTTTTTAATCCCTCTGCTTTCAAACCCTTTGTGTTTTTAATCTAAATTGTCTTGTGGCCAGCATATTGTGGGTCCTGGCTTTCAAATGTTGGGTGAAAGTCTTCAAGTTTTAACTGGGTATTTTTGAACATTTACATTTAACCACATTATTGATAAGGTTGGGCTTATGTTTACCATTTTGCAATTTCCTTTCTGTATGTTCTCTGTCTTTTTTGGCCCTCTGTTCCTCAACTGTCTTCTCTTTTGTAAAATAAATATGTTTTGGGATATACCATTTTAATTCCTCCCTGATTTTTAATATAAATTTTTGAGGTATTTTCCTAGAGGTTGCTCTAGGGATTACGCTATACATTTTAAACAGCCTTCTGGAAATTAATTAAATTCTGGTAAATAGAGAAACTTTGCTCCTACATAACTCATTCCATCCTCTCTCTTTGTGCCCTTATTCTCATCTGTATTGCATGTATATATAACACCAACAATAGAGTGTCACAGTTTTTGTTTTTCAATCTTAGGTTTTTAAAATACGAGCAGAAATGTGACAATTATATTTATAGAAATTTTTATATTAACATAGTTTACCCTTTTCAATGTTCCTCATTCTTTTTTGTGGATTCGTGGTATCATTTGGTGTCTTTTCCAACAAACCTTAAAAATTTCCTTCAGTGTCTCTTTAAGTCAGGTCTATTAAGCAATGAATTAGCTCAGTCCCTGTTTATCTGATAAATGTCTTCATTTCACACTTCACATTTGAAGAATAGATTTCTTAGAGATAGAATTCTTGGTTGACACTTTATTTCCTTTAGCACTTTACACATGCCATCCCAGAGCCATTTGTCCTCATTACTGCAGATGAAAGCCAACCGTTAATTATATTGATGTGCCCCTGTACTTGATGAGTCAATTTTCTCTTGCTGTTTTCAAGATTTTCTCTTTGTCTCTGGCTTCCTAGGGGTCCCCCCAATATTTGTTTAGTTTAGTTGTCAGCCAGTGTTTGGACAGAATATGTCCTCAGACTCCATAAGCTAGTAAGTCTTTTGTCTTTTGCTAATGCACCTGTGGGGGGTAGAGGATACCTTCAAAACTCAGTCCTTTTGCAAGTCTGCCCTGGCTTTTATCTGCCATTGGGCCCCTCTGCATTTCCTCTGCACATGTGCACATTCATACGGTTGGCCAAATTGCATGGTTACCTCGGGTCCTCTCAGAGTCCACAGTTCACATGGGCAGGAACACATCTGCCCCTACCCCACTGCAAACCTCAGGCTCATAGAGCCATTTGCCATTATCCCTTGCTAACCACAAAAATCATTTCCAGCACCAATGCATTGGATCTGGGCACCGGTGCCAATTTCTCAAACTCAGGAGAGCATTCCTTGAGAGCAGCTTGCTGCTGGGGCTCTCATTTTGACCATTCCAGGGAGAAACAGTGCTGACATAGCTGGGGACAGCAGGGTAGGGCTGATGGAGCAGCCCTGGACAAAAATGCCACAGGCTTTATTTATGAAGTGAAATGATTCTCAGATTATTGTACATCTCTGGTCAGTTTCCAGAGCTCTCAAATGATTGCTTTGCAAATGTTTTCAGCTTTTGAGTTTCTTCTGAGAATAAAGGATTTTCTCACTTCCTCACTGGACCATGGCCAGACACCCTGACACTCCCTGCCTTTATTTTAAGCAATTGCATTAAGTAATTCCTCACCACAAAGCAAACAAGTGGAAAACACTGTATTTTTTTAATAAATTTATTTTTATACATAATGGATGTTAATATCAAGACTGGTATAATGCTTACAAGGTGTACAGCATTTCTGAGGATGTGTGCATGTTCTAAGCTACTGTTCTCATGCTATAGATCCACAGCACTTTACTGGGGGTTGTTTGCCCCCAAGGGAAAATTTGGCAGTGGGTGGAGACATTTTTGGTTGTCACAGCTTGACTGGGGTTACAGCATACAATGCAAAAAAATCTCCCACTGCACAAGGAGATAGAATGGGTATAGAGAATAGGGAGCTGGTGCTTACTTTGTGCAGAATTCTCTTGGGTTGATTGCAAATGTTTGGAAATGGATGGTGGTGATGCCAGACATTATTGTCAGTGTAATTGACAGCTCTGAATTATGTATGTGAGTGTGGGGGAATACGTTACTAGAAGGAAATCTAGAGGATCAAACATGGGACTGAGTAACACAGTGAACCATTTGGACACTGATTATGGTTAATAGTGCAAGGATAAGAATGTTTCTTTGTGAATGACAACAAATGTGTGCCATTATTACAGGTGTAAATTATAAGGCTGTATAGGGTAAAAATTACACAACCTTATAGATAACGGTAATATTTTAATATTCTTTCACCAATTGTAACAAACGTACCAGTCCAATGCAAAGTTTGAACAAAAAGAGAGTGCATGGGAATGCTGTATTTGTACATGACCTTTATGTACATCTTCTCCACTTAAAAGAATAACAATAATTAAAAAATCATGCTAAGTGAAAGAAACCAAATACAAAACACCATATACGGTTTGATTCCATTTGTATAAAAAGTAAATATAAATAAATCTGCAGAGACAGAATTAGATTAGTGGTTAGGTAGGGCTGAGGAATTGAGGGATTGAGAGGGAACTGCCAAGGGATAGGAGGTCTCTTTTTTGGAGTAATGAAAGTGTTCTAGATGTGATTGTGGTGATGAATGCACAACTGTGATTATACTGCAAGCCATTGATTTTACAACTTTTTTTTTCAGAGCAGTAAATTTTTAAGAGTAAGCTTCATGTGTTTCTAGGAATTTGTCTAAGATATCTAACATGTCGGTGTAAAATTTAGCCTGCATTTAGTTTTCTAGTTCCTTCAGATATAAAATTATTGATATGAGTTGGCTGCTTTTTTATAATGAGGATGTTTATGGCTATGATTTCTCTATGAACAATGTTTTCATTGCATGCTGTGGTATATTCATTTCTGTTTGTCTCAACATGTTTTCAAAACCCCTTTGTGATTTATTCTGTAACCCATTGATTATATAAATGGGTTTATATAAGAGTGTGTTGTTTGATTTCCACGTTTGTGAATTTTCCAGTTGCCCTTCTCCTGCTGATTTCTATTTTCATTCCATTTTGGTCAAAGAAGTGGTTATGATTTCAGTATTTTCACATATGTTGTGGGGTTTCATATGATCAAGCCTGGGAAATGTTCCATATGTACTTGAGAAGAATGTATATTCTGCTGGAGCTAGTTGATTTACAGTGTTGTTTGAGACCTCTATTTCCTTATTGATCTTTATTTTGATTTTTTTCTTTTTGTTTATTTATTTTGTTTTGTTTTTGTTTAATTTTTTCCTTGCTGATCTTTTGTCTAATCATCATTCCATTCTTGAACTTGGGAAATTGACCTTTCTATCTACAATTGTGGAAATCTATAATGTTCCCTTCAATTCTGTGAGGTTTATTTCTCCATGTATTTTGGTGCTTTTCCATGTATATTTGTTTATAATCACATTTTCTTGATAGATTTCCCTTGACATTATTAAATGACTATGCCACAAATTGGTTATCTATTTTCCTCTTCATGGACATGAAAAATTTGGGATATTATTAATAAAAATATTGCAGAAATTCATGTACAATTCCTTACTATAGACATGTGTTTCCATTTCCCCTTAGTAAATATCTGGGAATAAAAAAGATTAATCACCAAAAAAGTTATACAAAAAGACAATTCCCTGTATACTTTACTATAGATAGCTTATTTTATTAGCTTCATGTAGTAATAAAAGCCCATAACATGCATGCATCATTAGCTCATGGGCAATTAAAGACAAGAAATGGTTTTAACCTTGAAAAGGATAAGGTTTTTAATTGTAAACATTCCATAGCAGGTTGAAATATTTAGATATGGTCAAATATAGAGTGAAAAATCATGGATTTCCCTCTTCTTGCCACAATTCATCACTTGTCTGGATTGTCAAAGGCATTTAGCCATTTTTTTCTGGTTGAAACATGTCTTTTTAATTTTAAGTAACTCTGTAAGTTCATGCATATCCAGCAGTCAATATTTTAGTTTTTTTAGAAAAGGAAATAAATATAGTTTGACTTCATTCAAATATATTACTAAACCTATAGGAAAGAGAAGTATGATAATGTCGACTTTTTACATGAGCTCGGAAATTAGTAATTATATTTCTTTTCATATTAAATTCCACTGTTTTAAGAATTTAATAATGTGTTGGAACTAGAGATATTGTATAGATACACAATATTGATGTGAAAAGTATACTTCAATCCATTTGTGAAGCACTTACATCATTTAGCTAGTATGAAATTGGTCATTCAGGGTTGATTTTTATGGAAATAATAACAAATTAAATAATAAGATAAAAAAGATACAGATTCCCCAAAATCTACACCAAATCTACTAAAGCTAATATGTGAATACAACAAAGTGGTGAGATACAAGATCAGTATCCTCAAATGGGTAGTGTTTCTGTAACCTAGTAATGAAAACATGGGAATAATAATTAAAGAAAAATATTCATTTAAATTAGCAGGTGAAAGAATCAAATATCTAAGAATAAATTTGACCGAGGGTATAAAGGACTTATACATAACAAACTACAAGACACTGCAGGACACAATTACAGAAAACCTCAATAAATGAAGGGCATTCCATGCTCAGAGATTGTAAAACTAAATATTGTAAAGATGTCGATTCTACCCAAAGCAATTTATACATTCAATGCCATTCCAATAAAAATTCCGAAAGCTGTTTTTGCAGAAGTGGAGAAGGGTAAGGAACTATGATTTTGAAAAAGAAGAATGGAGTTGGATGACTCCCACTCCCAAATCTTAAAACATTTTACAAATCACAGTAATTAAAAGAGCATGGTACTATCACAAGGACATATATATAGACCAGTGGAATCAAACTGAGAGTTAAGAAATCAAACTTCACATTTATGGCCAACTCAATTGTAACAAGGGGACAAAGACCACCCAATAGGAAAGAATAGTCTCTTGAACAAATGGCGCAGGGAAAATTGGATGTCCATTTGCAAAGGAAAGAAGGTGGATCCATACATCATTGCACATGCAATAATCAACCCAAAATACAACAAACATGCAAATAGAAAACCCAGAACTATAAAACTCCTAGAAGAAAACATGGAGAAATATCTCCAGGGTCTTGTGTTATGTGAAAGTTTCTTATACTTTATACCCAAAGCACAAACAATAAAATGAAAAAAAAGATAAATGGGGCCTCATCAAAATAAAAAACTGTTGTGTATCAGAGAAATTTATTATGAAAGTAAAACAACCTACATAATGGGAGAAAATACTTGAAAACCATATAATTGATATGGCTTGATATCCAGAAAATATAAAGAAATTCTATGTCTCATTGCAAAAAGGCAAACAACCCAATTAATAAATGGGCAAAAGGCTTGATTAGACATTTCTCCAAAGATACCCAAATTTCCAAAAAGCACCTGAAAAGAGGCACAACCTAATTAGAAATTAGGAAAATGCAAATCAAAACCACAATGGCTACTATTTAAAAAAAAAAAAAACAGAAAATTACAAGTGTTGGAGATGTGGAGAAATAAAAACACACATTCATTGTTGGTGGGAATGAAAAATGGTGCCACCACTGTGGAAGGCAGTACAGTGTTAATCAGATGGTTACATATAGAGTTCACTTAGGACCCAGCAAACCCACATCTAGAGACACACCCCAAAGGATTGAAAGCAGTGACATGAACACATAGTTGTACTCCGATGGTCATTACAGCACTATTCACAATTTTCAAGGGATGTAAATAAGCCAAGTGCCCAACAGCCCATCAATGGATAAACCAAAATGAGATATATACACACGATGGAATATTATTCAGCCAAAGAAAAGAATGAAGTTCTGATACAGTGACAATGTGGATGGACCTTAATGACATTATACTGAGTGAAATAAGTCAGACACAAAACAACAAATACTGCAGGATTTTACTGACATGAGTTAATTAGAATAGGCAAATTCATGGTGTGAGAAACTAGAATATAGGTTACCATGGGCCAGGGTGAGGATTGGGAAGGGGTGTTAATGTTTAAACTAGACAGAGCTTCTACTTGGGGCGATGGGCAGTCTGAGTGATTGAAAGAGGGGATGCTGGCATAGGGCAGACATAGTTAACAGCCCTGAAATATATATTTGACTGTGGTTAAAATAAATTTAAGGTTGTATATGTGTTACTAGAATACGAATTTTAAGAATACATCGATAGGGCTGTGCAACATAAACAGTGAACCTGAAGGGGGCTCTGCAGGTTTATTTGCCCCCACAGTGTAAATAACATGGCACCCTGGTTTGGTCCCAAAGCAAAGTGCTTGAGTAGCCTGCAGAGGCAGGGAATGCTTGGCCTCAGATCTGCCTCCCCGAAGGACTGCAAGAATCAGGCTCACGTGCGTTATATGGATCAAAGAGAATTGGGAACGAACAAAGGAAAATCAGGGAGATGATGTTTGTGAATTCTTCCAGAAATGAGAAGAGTTAGGAAGTGTAATCAGAAGGTGTAGGGGTGAAGTCTAGTTTCCTACTTAGGTTTGCTAAAACATACCTAAGGTGCACAGGGCTGAACCTTTGGTGAAGAAACCTTCCATCAAGGCCTGGAAGTCTGCTTACTATTCAGGTTGACGGATCCTCACTTTGTCAGAAAGGTCAGCACAGCTGGGAGAGGTTACAGATAACGGTGTAGAGTTATTCCCTCCTCTGGGGACTAGGGAGCGGAACTACTGAGGGCTTTTACAAAGATTAGCACAGCGTTCCTGTTATCAAAGCTGGAAACTGAGATATCCAACTGTAGGGGCTCTTTCAAACCCTACAGTAAACAATGTACCATATATAATAGTTCATTGTAAAAATGTTCTTTCATCTACTGCAGCAGATATACAAGCACACTAATGCAAGGTGTTAATAATGAGGTAGTATATGGGAAATCATACTTTATGCATGCCTTTTCTATTAAACCCACAACTTCTATAATAAAAGAGTTAAAAAAGATATACAGACGGTCCTCTAGCTGTTGAGATTTCATCCTGTTTCAAGAACAAAATAAATAGCCAGAGTATGGGAAAAGTATATTAAAACTTCAGTTATTCTTTAATCAAGTCTTTCTCTTCAGAAATTTATAGAGCTTCAATTTTGAATAATTATTCAGTCATAGCATACCAACTCCTTTCAGAGTGTTATTTCTTGGAAAAGAAAAAAATGCACCATAAAAATTTTATGAGTAAAATAAGTTACCCTTCTTGCTTTGGAGAGGTTGCTTTTCTTTCTCCTTGTTTGAAGAATTCAAAAGTACTACTACCAGAGTTCCAGAATTACTCCTCTATTTTCATAGTTCAAAAATATTTTTAATGGAGGGTGGGCCATGGTGGCTCAGCAGGCAAAGTTCTCACCTGCCATGCTGGAGACCCAAGTTCAATTCCTGGTGCCTGCCCATGCAAAAAAAGAAAAAATATATATATGTATATATTTAAGGCAGATGGTCAGAATTTGCCTGTGAGGCATTTTTGCAGCTCTGAGAAGGAATGTTCTTGCAATCAGCCTGCTCCTCTTATTTATATTCATGTGCATTTCCATATTGTTTTCCTCAATCTGCATAAAGTCAAGTGATGTCACTGTGAATTTTCAGTCTTTTGGTATTATAGTAACAGCAAACAAACAACAAAAGTAGGAACTGGATTAGGGAAAGAGAAAAAATAAGGAGTAGAAATGAATCTTGAGGGAAACAAAAGGAGCTTTTAGAAATGGCTTATGGGTAGGTATGCAAAGATAAAGATGCATTCTTACATATAAAGTTTATCATGGATAAAGTTTACACAGTTTTTTTACATGGGCAGTCACCAGGAATTGAACCCAGGTCCTCTGGCATGGCAGGCAAGCATTTTTGCCTGCTGAGCTACCGTGGCCCACCCTACATAGTTTTTTTGAAAAGTGATATGAGAAATAAGTCCTTGTCTTTGTCAAATCCACACATTAAATGCTTGCTACCACAAAGCCTGCTTGTAGTTTTTCTCTACCTCAGATGTACAAATGATTTTGAAGCACCGGATTTATTCTTGGATTCCTGATAGAAGTCAGTCACTATAAGTTACATTAATTATTTTGCTGGCAAATAATTATCATGATTACCAAATCAGGAATAGTACTATGGTCTAAGGATATAGTGATGATTTATGAATGATGGAGATGCTGCCTTCATAGAGTTACTAGTCGTTCAGAGTGGGAACATTAAACTAACCATACCAAAGCATGGTAATTGGAAAACCGGACGGAACGAGAGGAGTGCATGATGGGTGCACTTAAGCTTATCTAGAGGTGGTTTGGGAATCATCCTGGAGCCATAAAATAAAATATAAGGCAAGAGAATCAATTATCTAGCTGAAGGGAAGAGGAAAGGAAGAGAAAAGAGTATGTGCAAAAGCATGGGAGTAGGAGAATTTGGTTTATTTTATAATGTGAAAAAACCCACAAAAAATTCTGCATGGATGACATGTAAAGTAGAAAAGAATAAGAGATGAGGCTAGAGAAGAAGGCAGGATCTACGTTATGAAAGGCTGTGTTTGCCACATTAAGATTGGCGGGTATAGCCTAGTTTAGAAAGACCTTACTAGGGGCAAGGTAGAGAAATTACGAGTTGGAAGAAGCTGCAGGAGTGGGAAATTATAATTATTCATGGAGGAACAGGATGGCCTACTTCGCGGCAGTGTTGGTAAATCCAAATGATGTGTTGGAGTTGGCGTGGTGGAACAAGATCGCTTGAGTTTGGACAGGGTTTAAGGAAGAAAAGAATTGCTCTCCAGTTTGGGGTTTGGAACCTTGGTGCTATTCATGATAAAAAGAACATTGGTGGAAGAAGGAGCTGGTACATTCAGATTTGAATCTGTTGGTTTTGTGATAACTGAGCCATCTGTTAAGTACGTCTAATGGACCTATAGAACCAGAAAGGCCATTATTTTTCTCTAAGATACTATAATTAAATCAATTTCAGACAAAATTTATCACATAATTTATGGGGAAGAAGAAGGAGTTCTTTCAGTGCACAATTCAGGATTCTAAGGGATTGCGTGACAAATGATATTAATAATTCACACTAGCTTTATAAGAGAGTTTATAACTTGAATATTATAATCGATTTCATTGTCTTTGTACCACTCATCACTGCCTCCCAACCCCTTCCTTTTATGAAGCGGTTCTAGGACCATCCTGTGTGGAGCAAAGCATGTACTTCCCTTGAAGTTGATAAGCTGTACCAGCTCCTTTTCTCTTTGGGCTGCAGACGTATGACATAAAGAATGCTTATTGCACTTAAATTCTTAGTCTTCGCTTTCTGACCTCAGTACCAGAGTTAGATTAGATGTTTCAAAGTTGCTTTCTAGATCCAACTTTCTATAAATTATGACTTATATGAAAAGAATATTATTTTCTTAAATTTTTAAAGGTGTTTGCTTTCTATTATTTCTAATATTGATTTATTATTCTTCTGTTAATTCTAACATTGCTTTGTTCTGTTTTTGCAGTTGAATTCAACATCGTAGTTTGTAGCTGCATGATTTTCTTTACCTTTGTTGAATTACTGAAAAGATAAAGGTATATTTATATATGAATCAGTATTCAAAATTGCTTCTGAAACTAACTAGATGATAAGATACAATACCTATTTAACATGGATCATGTATTTGATTCATATTTCATCTCCATTATTTCCTTCTTCCTTCAGAATATGCACTATTTCTAATTTACAGAATGTATTTTTGAGCAGTAATGCAGCTAAGATTCTCTGACTTTTAAGAGTCAATGACTGGCTTATACTGAATGTTGTTAAAATTCAATTTTAAAATGTAGAACTTTTCTTTATTAAATGTTTTGGAGAATGCTTGTAAAATGATCAAGACCCTTTTGAATTGTTCTAAGAACACATATTTGGAAAGCTCCTTGAAATAATGTTCATATTTTATTATATATCATAATTTCATTTCTTCTATATTATATTTTTTTGCAGGTTCTAAAGGTGATTTTGGTAATAAAATGCTACTTTGGAAGTGTTTAATTCAAATTAAGGACTACCACTAAGAGAATTAATATTTCTTTTTACATACTTGCAGAGTATTAAGTAGTCATTGGCAATAATGAAATACGTTATGCTCATTTTTTTAACATTTATGTCATATTAACAGAATTGCACAAATATCTCAATTCAATAGAATATTAAATTATGTGATAAATTTTGTCTAAATGTGACTTGATTTATTATCATAGAAAAAATAAAGACAATTTTTTTTTTAAATGGACAAAGATCCTTTTAGGGCAGACTTCATATTCACTCATGTTCCGGTTTGATGGAGAAAGCTGATGATTTTAAAATGATTGTATTATTTTTATTTTTGTGAATTCGAAGTTATTGTCAATAGGAAAGATATTTTATTTGTTATGTCTCTTTTCTTTTGTGCATTTTACAAAGAAAATTCTTTGTAATGCTTTTTGAATTTTAAAATAATATAAAAATTAAAACAGTTAAAGTATTATTTAAATCACTAGAAGTTTCTTCATTTTATCACTTATTTCATACTGAATTAAGTCAAACTGTTTTCTAAAAGAAGTGCAACTTAGAACTATCAAACTGATTGTGTAGTCTTTCAAGTAATGTCAAATCCTATTTTCATGCTGCATTCTTTAATTTTAACTTGTGCATTAATGTCATACATACCTCCATAGGTTACACTCCTGCCTTATTAGATAGTTAATTTGAAATATAAAATCTGTTACCATCTTAGTATCATAAGCATGTATGCAATATTTATTCAGTTATTTGATACTACCTTGTTTTTTAGAAAACTGAATGCTTTTAAAAACGTAAGCTAGCATTCAAGATTGCTTATAATATGCCTGGTGTCTTACAAATACTGAGAACACACTTGTGTGAGAGAGAAAGGGAGATCTTCATTTTACAAAGGACTAAATTGAAATACATAAGGCTAAATATTGTTCAATACTATCCTTGAAACTCTGTTTGCTATAAGTTTTATTAAAGCCTAAAAATCTTCATTCTCCCAAAGGCTAGCACCATGGGAATTTGCCTAATACTGTAAATTATAAAACAAATTATAATTTTCTACTCAAAACATTTTCTATTCTGAGCAGTTATAACTGAGGACACTTGAAGTATAGAGCATTTAAAAATGCTTACTTGCTCAGATATGTTCTAATAATTTGATCTAAAGAAGGAGGAGATGATAATTTCGAATCGCAGTTCATCAGTATTCAAGTTTGGTTCCGTTCAGACCCTGGGTTTTTGTAAAATGAATGAATGTTTGAGATTTTACACCAAGAAAAACTGTCAAATAAAATTAGTTCTGTCTTTTACTATGAAAATAGCACATCTTCACAGCAAGCTGGAAGTCCTGCTTTGAAGTTAAAACTCTCAGGCACCTTGAATGTCTGTGTCGGACTGTATTGGCCAGAAGAGAGTCAGGGCCGATGTCCTCAGCCACAGCTTGCCCCGTTATCTTTCTACCCCTGGACTTCTCTAGCATCTGGAGGGACTCCAGGATCTCCTGTGTGAATACCCCAACTCTCACTTTTAAGTTCCATCAGACCACTTCTGCAAACATCACCTCACTGGTCATTCTTGGGCCCAAAAGTGTGCACATAGCAGTGTGCTCTGCCTAAGGAGGGCAGACTCACAGAAGAGACCCCCAAGAGAACAGGAAGCATGGCTCTGGGCTAATGGGGCAAGGCAAGGTTCCAAGGTCCTGGACACCTGGAATATGGTCCAGAAGGGAAATCTGTGACCTCTGGGTGGTCCTGTCTCCTTGGCTCTGCAGACTTCTTCTAGGCAGTGGCCTCTGTTGCCCTGATCTAAAGATGGTAATGTTCGCACCAGATAATAAAGGTACCTGCCTCTTCTTGTCCTACCTAGTGGAATAGTTCATAATGCTTTGTTAACATACAGAAGTGATTGGACACCTATGAATCATGGCCACCACCATCATTGTCATCTTTCTAGAAACTATTTTTTTGTATCTTCATTTTAACCATCACCTTATGGTGGGGGCTGTTTTATTTGCCACAGGTCTAAGGATGAACATACAACCTATCCTGCCATAGGATTGTTGAGCTAAAGGTAGGGAAAGCGCATACGTCCCTTTGTAGTAGAGAGTTTTGAAGTATGATGGAGAGAGGTTAACTGGAAGCCATGTTTCCAAACATATGAGCAAAATCTAAGGGAATGGTCAGTACGCACAAGAGAGATGAAGGGAGATGAAGAGTCAGATGAAGGGTGAAGCTCATGAAAAGTCCCAGCCGATGTTTCAGATCCCATTAGGACTGAGACACAAGGCCTCAACACTGGGTTTTATAGGGACCTTACCACACAATGTTTTTTGAATTGTTCAAAACCCTAAATTATAAGGATGTTTTTGATAAAAGGACTGGCGATTGCAGAAATGATAGCCAACAGTTTATGGAGAAAAAATTCCTCTTGGCTTTATTTTAGAGTATCATTTATTTCCCACCAGTTTGCAAGCAGCTTGCTTCTTATTCCTGTGACAGATTTTCTCTCCCTAGCATGGGCTGGGGAGCTCTGTGAGTGCTAGAAGCCATATGGTGCGTCTCTGTGGTCATATGGAAGACCAGCTGGGCTGCCTAAAGATTTATGATCAATTATCTATGCTCGAAGGCCATAAACCCATTGAACAATGGCTCTTTCTGAGTTGCTTTGTGAGGGAAATAACCAGCTATTTTAGCATTCCTTTGTCAGAAGAAGGAGATATTTACTCAAGTTACAAAAGTTGATAATTAAATGGGCACTTATGTTTATAAGCAAATTAATACATTTTTTGAAAGAAGGTACAATCTTCTAATGTTAAATACACATACAGAGAACACACACTCACACACACACTATCATACTTCAATTATTTAAGTAAATACCACCCTAAGACTTAGGTATGACGACGTGATGTTTTGTTTCATTTTGTTTAATTTTTTCATTCCATAGTTTCATGATTTATTTACATAAGTGGGGTAAGCTTAGAAATTATTTATGCATTTAATTCCTATTTGTGAGTTTTGTTATTATCTGAGATTTTATTATTATTATAATTTGATGGGTAACTCCATTGGAGAAAATATTGCATTTCTTCATGTTTTCCTAACATGAGGATTACTCAGTTTATTGGTAATTGTTTTGTATGTCTGCTCTGATTATTAGCATTTATTCACTTTTTATGTCCATCTTGTTTCAGGAAGAATTTGAGAAAAAATTTCCTTTAAACTACTTTTACTAGTTTGGGTAAAATTCTTATGTCCTAGTATTTCATTTCCAATTTTTTTTTCCCAGAAGGAAGTTGTTCTTTTGTAAGGACTGTGGAATATATTTACTTCCAATTTTATTGCACAGGACAGATGCATATAGAGTCATGGAAAGTCTTAAGATGATACTGACACTGAATTAGAAATGGTGTCATTAATCTTTGGTGATTTCGTTGTAATGAAAATCTGAGATAAAAAAATCAATTATCTGTTACATAGCATCAAATATCACATGGTTTGAAATATTAGTATATATTATGTGATAAACCATATTCAAGTGCAGATATTTTGAGTCATTATGAATTTATGATATGTATGCAGTCATTTAAGTTTATTGATCGTGCTAATTTATTGCGTTTAACCTCAGCTGATTGCTTTTATACTGTAAATACAGCTTTTCTTGTTTTGCTTTTATTATGAATCTCAGTAGGGATCCTTAATGATGATTTACTGGAAAAGCTCAAATGAACTATAATATAGATGGGCCTGTTGAAAACAATCACAATCAATAATTATTTGTGTTCTGCCTACTTCAACAAGAGGAGAAATCTGATGAACATCCCATGATGTTTATTTGGTTGTATATGTGAATCCAATATCACTATACAAAGAGAAAATCAAAATCTATTTTATAAATAAGTTTAATTCCTATTTATTACCATACCAAGAATCATTAAACTTTGATTTTAACAATTTTTCTCTTTTTTAAATGATTTTCTTTAAGTGAGATACAGCCAATGGTCATATTCTGAGCTTAGAAAATAATATTCTATCTGTATTCACATTCATTTCTAACTTATTTCTAGGCCATCTTTAAAATCCAAAAATAATTATTCAAATATAGGCAAAATCAATGCTATTTTCATTATATTAACTTACAATATTAACTTACAGTATTATATTAACTTACAAATTTCATTCCTTATAATCTTTCCTATTTGTTATCTATTACTGGCAAAAATCACTTGGAAAGAAGAGACTAGAGAAACATGCCCACAGATATTATGCAACTGTTATTACCAATGTTTTTAATATGTTAAGTTTATAAAAGTTAGAAAAATTCAATGAAGATTTTCTAATGATATTTATTTAATATTTTGAAGTGTTTTCCAATGCTTTTCATTTTGACATCAGGAAATATTTATTTCTAAAAATTTAGTTTAGACATTGATCATTTTGACAGAAAACAAATAGAGTTTCTTCCACTGAGAACTTATGAACATATGAGTCATTTGTTCTCTTATTGTTTGTGCACCATTATATTTGTGGCATGTTGTTAAATCAGGAAACAAATGTGAAAGGGGGATTCACAGGACATTATTGATAGAACTATTAATCTGTGAGGACACGCATGCCCTTTACCAAATCCGGGAGCTTCTCTAAGTACATCTGTTATTATTCCTTAGCTGTGGAAAGTCTGTGTCATGGACAATTATAATGGCAGAAATCTTCTCTCATCAAATGTATGCTCATGGCTGGAGAATACATTGGTGAATAAATAGCGAAGTTCTCTTGGCTAAATTTACCATCATATTCCTATTTGTACGCAATGATATCAAGCGCACGTGGGAATCATGAGCAGTGATTAAGGTCTGTAAGATATTTTGAATTTTTAACCTTATGAAATGAATCATTAATTATTTATGCCTTCTTTAATGAGAGAATTCAACTTGTGTTTGCCTTTAGATTTTCACAATATTAAAGGTCTATTTTATGTATGCTTGTAACCTTTAATTTGGAACAGCTTTAGTATTTATGCTAATTGGAGCTCGGTCTTTCACCTTTATTTTCACTGCCAAATCAATAAAACTAGTTAAAAAATTCAATTCAGACATGGAGATATATCCATATGATGAAAATAATGCATATATCCATATAATGAAATTATATTGTATGTGCATTTAAAAAACTCCACAATATAACTGATAAAGATGAAGTTTACATCTATTTACACTCCTTCAGAAATATTACACATAATGAGCTCCCTGTAGTCTTTAAAAAAATATGAGAGCTGATTTAATTGTGTCGGGGGTCCCAACCTGATGGTTAACCCAGAACTACAACTCTTAACGAAGCATATTTAACAGGTAGCATAACAAGTGAACGCATAAAATCTATACAGTAAAATGATATAAAGGGCCAGGCAGTAAATAGTCACTGGACCTCAGGCTTTTTAGAATTCCCACTTCTTCAATGAAGCAATACAGACTGTAAAGAATGGCAGAAGGAAAAAAAATAATGATCTGGAATAAAGATGACAAGTTCCTAAGGGATTAAATATTCACTGGACTTACGGAGTTTTTAACATTCTCCTTTCTTTAATGAAGCAAAGCAATTCTCTTCAGAGTTGAAATATATGTAAGCATGATCTATATTAAAGATGCTACACTGGCTTTTTGAGGCATTTAGCTTAACAGTAGGTTGGGTTTGCTCTCAATTGTTTGGGTGGCCAGCATTGATTTAAAAAAATGTAGTTTTCCTAGTAAAATCCGTTCTCCATCTTATCTTTACAAATGAGAAGATCTTGAAGCCTGGGTACTCCTTCAAACAATCTTCTGACCTGAGGGCAGCTGCCCTCACCCAGGTGCTCTTTCCCTCCACCTCTCCTTCTGGGAGTCATTAAGCCCCATTTCACCAGGAAATGCCTGGGAGCCTTCCCTATCCTGTTTCTCCATCTGCATTCACGGCAATTTTCACTTCTTTATTTCTACTTTATTTACTTATGAATTGTTCGTCAAATTTTTCTGGATTGTAAATACCCAAATGTAGGGATTTTGCCTGTTCAGTTCTTGATGTGTGCCCCAAGGCTTAGGAAAAAGCCTGGGCAAAGAGGAATCTAAATATTCCTTAAATGAATGCCACCAGGCTGCATACCATTTGCCATTGATTTGCCTGTTGCTTCTGTTGTTTGGCTCAAAACAAAAAGAAACATAAAACTCTTCTTGTGATTAAATTTCTATCAAAGTAGGAAGATTAATAAAGAGGCCTATACTTTACTTATATTCTGCTCACTTCACATTTTATCTTCCTTTTAGTAAAGGTGATTGAAAAAAAATTTTCTTCTTTAAGTGAACTATTCTACAATTAACATAAAACAAATGGTCTCTCCATTTCCTGTTGTTTTGCAATAGTCTGTTTTGCATATATTATTCTTTACAAATATTGTCTACTCTATTTTTATTTTCTTAAAGTTGTATTTTAAAAAATCATTATAGTTTTATTATACACTGATTTGCATTATTTTTATTTAGAAGTATTTCTTTTATATTATCACTTCTTTATCTTGTTAATTTTTCTAAATGAACTAAAAAGTGACTGACAAAGATTCCAATATATCCTGTCAAAATCACAACACATTTACTTATTTATTGGAAAGAACTTGTCCTATTTGCATTTTTATCTCCGTTTGTACATATTACTGCATCATTTCCACCAAATAAATCATACATAATTACTCAGATTATTCTAAATAGTTTTTAGTTTTGAATTAATTTTATATAATTCCAGTGTTATTTCCAACTGGTTTTAAGAATATTATTGATTTCATTTCATTATTTGTAGCAAATATTTTATTAATCTTAATAGACTAATGTTTACTCCTTAATGTTTTATTAATTTATTGATATTTACTAATTTATTAATGTTTATTCCTTTTATTTTTAGTCTTTCACATATGAAATTTGTAAATAATGCTATTGTTTTCTTTTTCAATATAATTCTGTATTATAGAATTCACAAGAAATGATCTGAAGTGGTCTCTATCCTCATTTTGTGAAAATATCTTTCTTTTCTCAATGTTTTTTGGTAATTACTATTAAGAATTGATTAAATAAAATCCCCCAGGAAAAAATCCTATACTTGTTTATATGTAGCAATTAAAAATAAGAGACATTGGAATAAGGATGAATATTATAGCATATGTTGGGTAAGATGTTCAAACACCAGAAATTGTGTTATTACATTAAGATAGTAAGCTTCAATGATTTATATGAAATTAATGAGGTTTTATTCAAAATCAAAATGAATGAGCTTAATTAATTCCATGTAATATATTATTTGATATATTGAAAAATAGCTGATAATGATCTCTAAAATATGTTTCTTTTATTTTTAAATTAATCAATGTATGTATTTATTTATATATTTTTTAAGGTGAAAAATGTGCCAAAGTCAAAAGATCCAATTTTGACTTCCAATTTCAGCCAAGATATAATCATTCCATTCCTCCCAAGTCCTTGCTCTTACAACTAATAACATTGGCCATAATACAAACACAGAAATCATAGCACAATGTGGGATAGAGACAAGCATAGGACGACTTAGAAAGATGGAACAAAGAAGGCTATTGCCGGTGGACCAGTGGAATTGAAAAATGACAGAGCATTTGAGTTACCTGGGCATCCTTATCGCCACCCCAGCACAGATGAATAAATGCTCCAAGGCAAGCCTTTTCCCCTTAGCCAGTGGTCCAGGAAAATGGTGGCCTGGCCACAGAAAATACTTTTAGCTTTACCCACACTACTCCAGCTATACCATGGGAAAAACTCCTCAACCAGGATTTCAGTTCAGTGGCTGATCCTCCATTCAGTGGCAGAGACAGGCGGTGCTCCAATTACGGCAGGAGGGTAGTGACAATAGGATACAGTGGCTGGGTGAGCCTCCACCGTCAGCAGGCAGCAATCAGCACAGGGAAACAGTGTGAGGAAGGGCTAGTCATCCTTGTGTTTCACCACCTCCCCCACTCCCAACAAAACATCAACGAATCCTGGTAGGAAATTGGGCCTCACCACATCTGGCACCAAAGACAATAAGGAGAACAAGGCACTATGAGCTGGGGCTAAGCAACACTTCAGTTTCTCCCTATTTTGGGGGTCCTCAAGGCCCAGTGAGGAGCTGGAACCAGATACACACATGTCAATAAGGCAGGGGAGATGTCTCTTCTCACCACTGATATTTAAGTCAATACAGTACAAGATCTTCTAGCCTGTACAATAAGGCAGAGAAGAAAAGAAAAGAGGATAAATGAAATAAAATAAAAGGCACACAGATTGGAAAGGAAGAAATGCAACTGTCCCTATTTGTAGATGATATGATTGCCTACATAGAAAATTACAAAGATATTGCAATCAATCAATCAACTAATCAATTAATGCATAAATCAGTAGTCTCCTGTAACTAATAACTGTGTTCAACAAGGTTGCCAGACAGAAGATCACATAAAAATCAATTCTATTTCTACTATTAACAAACACTGAAATTTAAAGCACAATACTATTTATAACTGCTCCAACAAAAAAATAATACTGAAGTAGAAAATTAGCTAAACATGAACAAGATTGTTGTGTTTAAAATTACAAAATGGTCATGAAAAGAAATACAAAGGGCCTAAGTAATTAGAGGGGCATGCCATTTTCATATATTAGAATCATAACATAATAAAGATGTCAATTCTCCCTAAATTGAAAAATAGGCTTAATGAATTTCCTATCAAAATCCAAGTAAGGTTTTCTGTAGACACAGACAAACTTATCTTAAATTATATATGAAAAAACAGGTACTAGAGTAGCTAAAACAATCCTAGAAAAGAATAAAGAAGATGGGGGGATAAGAATTACTCTACCCAATATGAAAGCCTACTGGATAACTGCAGTAGTCAAGCTAGAGTGTTTTTTTTTGGTGAGGATAAACACATAGAAAGAGAAACCTGAAATAGACACTGCAAATATTCCTAATTGATTTCTGACAGAGTTGCAAAAGCTATTCAATGAAGGAAAGAAACCTTTCAACACATGGTCCCAGAGCTATGTACATCCAGAGACAAAAAAATGATCATCGACTTAAGTTTCACAACTCAGACAAAATTACCTCAAAACATATCACAAACAATGCAAAATGTAAAAATATAAAATGTTTAGAAAAAAAAACACTGGAGAAAATATTTGGGATGTAGGGCTAGGCAAAGAATTCTTAGACATGGCACCAAAAGCAAATCCCACACACAGAAAAATCGATCAATTTAACCTAAGAAAAACTAAAGAAATTTATTCTAAAAAGGTTCACATGAAGAATATGAAAAGACAAGCTATGGACTGAAAGGCACTCAAAAAAAATTACTTGTATCTGGAATAGGTAAATAACTCTCAAATCGCAACATAAAGCAAATCCAATTTGAATGTGGACAAGAAAAAACAGAGACTTTACTGAAGGAAATGTAAAGGTGGCATAGAAGAACATCAAAAAATGTCCTACATTTTTATATATTAGCAAAATGCAAATTAAAACCACAAAGAGAAAACACAGAGGTATTATCCACAGCTATCAGAATGGCTAAAATAGAAATTAAGGAAAAGACCAAATGCTGATGAAGATGCAGAGAAATTGCATCACTCCTACATCCCCAGTTAGGAATATAAAATAATGCAACCCTGTCAGTTTCTTACAAAGCTAAACTTGTGCTTTTCTTATAATCCTGAAATTGAAATCTTGGGATTTTCTCCAAGAGAAATGAAATTTTTTCATGCAAAAATCTATACATGACAGATTTCATAACATCCCCAAATTGGGAACAATCCAGATGTCCTTCAGCAAGTGAATACATCCACAGTTGCACTACTCAGCAATGGAATACCATTCAGCAATAAAACATAACAAGCTATTGACACATGCAACAACTTGGATGGATTTCAATGGAATTATACTGAGTGAAGGAACCCAATCTCAAAAAGGTGTATACTTAAATCCCCTTAGGGGAATGGCGAGAAAGGGGGAAAACTCAACTTCCCCAAGTGGAGAATTCCTGATATTCTCACAAGCAGTGGGGACAACCAAAGCAATAGGCCAAGCCCTCAATCTTGGGGTTTGTTCAAATGAAACTTATCCTCCCAAAGGACAGGCTAAGCCTACTTAAAATTAAGCCTAAGAGTCCCCCCAGAGAATCTCTTTTGTTGCTCAGATGGGGCCTATCTCTCTCTGTCAGTCAACAAAACAAACAAACTCACTGCCCTCCCCCTCTCTATGTGGGACATGACTCCCAGGGATGTAAACCTTTCTGGAAATGTGGGGCAGAAATCCTAGAATGAGCTGGGACTCAACATGAAGGGATTGAGAAAACCTTCTCGACCAAAAGGGGGAAGAGTAAAATGAAACAAAATAAAGTGTCAATGGCTGAGAGATTCCAAACAGAGTCGAGAGG